>PVIY010063224.1:0-10570 GCA_004026745.1 Myrmecophaga tridactyla | reverse complement strand
GAACATTTGCATCGATTTAGAAAAAGAAATAAAAAGACATCAGAAAAAGAAATAAAACGATAATAGAGAAAAAAAGATTATACATACCATACCCCTTACCCCTTGCTTTCATTTATCACTAGCATTTCAAACTAAATTTATTTTAACATTTGTTCCCCCTATTATTTATTTTTATTCCATATGTTCTACTCTTTTGTTGTTATAGTAGCTGAAAGGAGCATCAGACACAAGGTTTTCACATTCACAGAGTCTCATTGTGAAAGCTATATCATTGTTCAATCATCATCAAGAAACATAGCTACTGGAACACAGCTCTACATTTTCAGGCATTTCCCTCCAGCCTCTCTGCTACATCTTGAACAACAAGGTGATATCTACTTAATGCATAAGAATAACCTCCAGGATAACCTCTCGACTCTGTTTGGAATCTCTCAGCCATTGACACTTGGTCTCATTTCACTCTTCCCCCTTTCGTCGAGAAGGTTCTCTCAATCCCTTGATGTTTATTCTCAGTTTATTCTAGGGTTTTTCTCAGTCCCTTGATGCTGAGTCTCAGCTCATTCCAGGATCTCTGTCCCACGTTGCCAGGAAGGTACACATCCCTGGGAGTCATGTCCCACGCAGAGAGGGGGAGGGTGCTCACCTCTTTCTTAATAACCCTTTCCAGCATGAGGCAGCCTTCTGTCTTGCAATGACATGCAATGACAGTTCTGCCAACAGGATGCTGGATTTTGCTAAAGGTCTCCTGATAGCGTGTTACATTTCCAATCCTGTACCCTCCCTATTCCATACATGAAGCTCAGTTCAATCCAATAATAATAATAATACTAGTGGCTACCACTTCTATCAGTGCTCACTCTATCCAGGTACAGTTCTCAGCATTCACAGATATTAACTCATTCAATTCTCACAGAAATCCCCATGAGATGGGAGCCACTATAATTTTCATTTACCAATAGTGAAACTGAAGCACAGGCTTTGGCTAGTAAATGGATCCAAGATTCAAACCTAGACTATCCATCTTTGGAGTCCATGTTCCTAACCCCTACTCTTGACTGCCTATCCTTCTAGACCCCTCTCTTTTCCTAACACAATGCTCCATGATGTGCATCCTTAGTGGAGTTGATCACTTGCAAGGCTTTCAGGTGGAGAAAGAGATTAGTGGGGTGGTGTTCTCATGCCAGGCATATTCCTATGATACTGTTTTGGTTCGCTAAACCTACTGGAATGCAATATACTAGTAATGGATTGACTTTTACAAAGGAGATTTATTAGGTTACAAATTTACAGTTCTAAGACCAGGAAAGTATCGAAATTGAGGCACCAACATGAGGATACCTTCACTCAAGAAAGACCGATCACTTCCGAGGTTTCTCTGTCACATGGGAAGACACATGGTGATGTCTGCTGGCCCTTTGCTCCTGGGCTTCGTTGCTTTCAGCTCCTGGTTCCAGTGACCTCCTCTCTGAGCTTCGTCTGTCACCAAGCATGTCCAAACATCTGCCTCGTGGTTTCATCTCTCTATATTGGCTCTCTCAGTTCCTGTAAGTCTTTCTGGCTTCCCCTAGGGTGTCCTCTTTCTCCATCTTCTAATGTCTGTGTCAAAGCATCTGCTCTCTGTATGTGCTCTGAACTCTTTTCTCTCTCCATGAGCTCTTTTTAAGGACTCCAGTAAACTAATTAAGACCTAGCTTGACTGATCAGGATAGGAATAAGGTAAATTAGAATTCAGGATAGAGGATGATATCATTCATGTTTTAAAACTTCAACTTCTGTGTGAGACTAAAAGGAGAAATGTTTGTTTGGTGCGAAATTTATATTTTGGGTAGAGCATTTCCTAATTAAATTTGTATGGTCAATTTAGTTAAACACCATAAGTACATGGAACCTTGAATAGGGCATGAGATTTTGTTGGTTTCTCCAGGTTAGTGTGATGCCCTGATATATCCCAGAGAAATTTGGGCAGTGAATAAAGAAGTATTTGCAAGGTCCCTTTGGTAAGACTGAAGAGAAAGGAGGAACTATCTAACATCCCCATTTGGAGAATTTCTGATATTCTCAAAAACAGTGAGGACAACCAAATCAATGGGCCGATCTTCACCCCTATGAACATTTTTCCTGCAAAGGGTACAGACTACTTAAAATTATGCCTAAGAGTCAGTCACTTCCGGAGAACCTCTTTTGTTGCTCAGATATGGCCTCTCTCTCTAAGCTAACTCGGCAGGTAAACTGTCACCGCCCTCTCCCCTACATGGGATATGACTCCCAGGGGTGTAAATCTCCCTGGCAATGTGAGACAGAGCTCCCCAGATAAGCCACAACCCGGCTTCAAGGGATAGAGAAAGCCTTCTTGACCAAAAGAGGGAAGACAGAAATAAGACAAAATAAAGTTTCAGTGGCTAAGAGATTTCAAACAGAGTCAAGAGATTATCCTGGGCTGCCATGGCTCAGCAGGCAGAGCTCCGACCTGCCGTGCTGGAGGTCTGGAGTTCGATCCCTGGTGCCTCCTGCCCATATGCAAATTAAGAAAAAAAAAAAGAGATTATCCTGGAAGTTTTTCTTATGCATTATATAGATATCACCTTTTTAGCTTATGGTGTACTGGAGTGGCTAAAAAGAAGTTCCTGTAACTGTTGAGCTGTGTCCCAGTAGCCTTGATTCCTGAAGACCAGTGTATAATGATACAGCTTTTACAATGTAACTGTGTGATTGTGAGAACCTTTTGTTTGATGTTCCTTTTATCCAGGGTATGGATGGATGAGTAAAAAAATACGAATAAAAATTAATAAATAACAGGGGGAACTAAGGGTAAAATAAATTGGGTAGATGGAAATACTAGTGGTCAATGAGAGGGAGGGGTAAGGGGTATTGTATGTATGAGTTTTTCTTTTTATTTCTTTTCCTGGGGTGGTGCAAATGTTCTAAAAATTATCATGGTGATGAATATACTACTGTATGATGATACTGTGAGCCACTGATTATACACCATGTATGGAATGTATGTGTGTGGAGATTTATCAATAAAAAAATATTTTTGTACCAAATAAACATTTTTTGCTTTAGTCTCACACAGAAGTTGAAGTTTTAAAATATGAATGTTCTAGTTTGCTAGTTGCCGGAATGCAACACACCAGAGATGGATTGGCTTTTAATAAAAGGGGATTTATTTTGTTAATTCTTCAGAGGAAAGGCAGCTAACTTTCAACTGAGGTTCTTTCTCACATGGGAAAACACAGGGTGATCTCTGCTGGCCTTCTCTCCAGGCCTCTGGGTTCCAACAACTTTCCCTGGGGTGATTCCTTTCTGCATCTCCAAAGGCCTGGGCTAAGCTGCGAGTGCTGAGATGAAGTATGCTGAGCTGCTTGGGCTGTGCTATGTTGAGCTCTCTCATTTAAGCACCAGCCAATTAAATCAAACATCATTCATTACAGCAGACACGCCTCCTAGCCTACTGCAGATGTAATGAGCAATAGATGAGGTTCATGTACCATTGGTTCATGTCCACAGCAACAGAACTAGTCAACCTGGCCAAGTTGACAACTGAATCTAACTACCACAATGAATTACCATCTATTTTCTTGAGAGAACAGCAGTCCCACCCTTTCCAAGGGCTTACACAGCAACTCTGTTCTCTCCAAACACCAGGATGAGGGTTGCAACACTAGGGAACATTGGGGAGACTACCATATTCCTGGCTCCACCCTCTGTAAGCATCTGGGTGACACCCTGGCTCTCTTTCATCTCCAGGGCACATGCTCAACCTCTGGGGTGGTGGTCAACAGGCTCTCCCCCTTCTCTGGGGAATGTGCTCTGCCTTGTCCGAGGCCTGGGGGACAACACTCTTACCGAGCCATGAGGTGGAAGACCTGCCCTCTGCTTCCAGGGCAAACTCACACCTTCCACATGCATGGATGGATCCACTCTCCTGGCCTGAGGTTTCCTGGCTCCAGATCTTAGCTTCCATGGTTCTTCCTTTGAAGTAATTCTTCCTTCAATCTGTCCTTTTTCTGTACCTTAAGTCCAGACTGGCAGTGGTTCCATTTTTACAGATCTCACAAAAAATTTATTGACTTGGCATGCAGCATACAGGGATCTTGATTCTTGACGATGATTATCTAAAGATATAACTTTTATAATGTGACTGTGGGATTGTAAAAACTTTGTGTTTATTGTTCCTTTTATCTATCAGACAATAGGACTTTCCACAAATCCTTTCTGAATAACTTCATCTCCAATCCTGGCTTGTCCTGTAATGGCTGACTGGTTCCATGTTCGTTTAAATCCTCTTGTGGGGAAATGTTCTCTGGGGTTTCATTTTCCAAAAGCTCAGAATTTTGCAAACCACTGATATCTTTTTTCTTTGTACCCAAGAGTTCAATTCTCAGCTTATCCCTTTCTTCTCACATTTACTATAAGCTGCAAGGAGAAGCCAGGCTGCATTTCCCACATTTAGTTTGGAAATTTACTCAGCTAGATATCTCAGCTCACCACTTTCAAATTCTCCCTTCCATCCAACACCAGGACCCAATTTTGCCAAATTCTCTGCCACTTTAACACAAGGGTCACCTTTCTTTCAGTTTGCAATGACACATTTTCATTTCTGTCTGTGGCCTCACTGGACGTATCTTTGGAGTCCATGTTTCTGTCAACAGTCCCTTCAAAGCATTCTAGGCCTTTCCTATTAAACTCACAATTCTTTCAGAATCTTCCCCTTATCCACTTAAAAAGCTGTTCAAATATGATTGGTAATTGCAAACTCAACATCACCCCACTTCTCTGGTACCAAAATTTGTTTCAGTTTATTAGAGCTGCCAGAATGCAATATACCAGTAATGAATTGGCTTCTACAAAGAAGGTTTATTAGGTTGTAAATTTACAGTTCTAAGGCCATGAAAATGTCCAAATTAAGGCATCAGCATGAGGATATCTTCACTCAAGAAAGGCTGATCATTTCTGGAGTTTCTTTGCCACATGGGAAGGCATATGGTGATGTCTACTGGCCCTTTGCTCCCGGGTTTCATTGCTTTCAGCTCCTGGTTCCAGTGGCCTCCCCTCTGCTTCTATCTGTCTCTAAGCATCTCCAAACATCTATCACTTGGTTTCATCTCTCTGCATCAGCTCTCTCAGCTCTTGTGAGTCTTTCCAACTTCCCCTGATGCTTCCGCCTCCTGCATCATCAATTGTCCATGTCTAGGCATCTGCTCTTTGTATTGGCTCTGAACTCTTTTTCTCTCCATGAGCCCTTTTTTTTTTTGCATGGCAGGCATGGGGAATCGAACCCAGGTCTCCGGCATGGCAGGCAAGAATTCTGCCACTGAGCCAACTGTGGTCTGCCCCTCTCCATGAGCTCTTTTAAGGACTCCAGTAAACTCATTAAGACCCACCTTGAACTGTTGTGGGGTCACATCTCCATAGAAATAATCTAATCAAAAGGTTCCACCGACAATTGAATGGGTCACATCTCCATGGAAACCATCTGATAAAGAGGTCCCACCCTACAATAGGTCTGCCCCCACAAGACTGGATTAGGATTAAAAGAGCATGCCTTTTCTGGGCCCAGGAACATACTTTAAAAAAAAAAATGGAGGAGCTGTTGCATGTGAGGCATTTTGGGGAAGCAGATTAGGAGCAGTTCTCTGTGCCCTGCCCTGTTCCCTACTCTCCATAGTGACTTGAAGGAACCAGCCACCTGACAGTCTGAAAAATGGGCTTGCAAAGTGGAAATTAACATTGCCCTGCAGACCCACAAGCACATAAATTGAATAAGTCTCACAGAGAAGCATTGCTGGCTTGCCTCCTGGAGGCAAATAAGATCATCTCATGAAAGGAGCCACAGGTTTTCAGGGACCAGAGAGGGGACTTGATTTTTAATTCAAGAGGAGAAGGCAACAATGGAGAAAACTTGACTAAAAACTGAGAGATGAGGGTTTCAGTGTCAGTTCTGCCTCTTCCTGCCAAGCTTCAGCCCATCAATTCAGTGTGACAAGAGTCTGTACTTTGAGGCCATGAGTTTACTCCTTTGTGGCCTTCTCTCAAGTTTCCATCAGTTGAATTTCGACTTATTCCTCAACACTCTATGGAACTGCCTTCCCAGGAGCTCCCATGTGGTATTGGTAACCCTTCCACTTGGTGCATGGGGCACTCATTTATCTCTCTCACTAGGGACTTACATCTTTTGCTACCTTGTATTTTATATATTTGTTTAATCATGTAAGAAAGTATTAATTTATTTAACAAACTCTCCTGAGCACCTACTACATGCCAAAGGCTATGCTAGATGCTAGGAAAATAATTATGAATAAGAAAGGGTGTCCATCTTCAAGGAATGATACATAAACAAATAATTACAGAACAGCATGGGGATGCTATAAGAAAAGGACGGCCTCCATGCAAACACAGAGGACATGACAAGTCACTCAACCTTGGATTAGAATTAGGGAAAAATGCTTCCCAGAGCAGGATCAACCAAAGCTGGGTTTTGAAGGATGAGTAGGAGTTCCCCAGAAGAAGGGAAGTTGGAGAAAGAGCACTGTAGGCAGAAGGAACAGCAGCGCCACATGTGTAACCTCTTGATCTCTCCTGCTGGACTGTCCTCCCTATGCTCTTAGCACAAGGCCCTGTCCATGATAGATGCTTAGCATCTGTTGCTTGAACTGGCAGAAAAATTGGGCCTTCTAGACAAGAAGAAGGAGAGAAACAAAGGACAGAATGTGGATGGCTGCCACCTAGAGACAGAAAACACTGAAATCTTCAGACTCCTCTAATGGAGAGCAGATGGAGGGCAGCAGCAGAGACCAGAGAAATGAGGAAACCCAAGCAGTGCTGACTTTTTTTTTTTTTTTAAACAAAATTGAGTTGTTCTTTAGGGCTCCAGCTCAGCTGGGAAGGAGAACAATTTATGGCCAAAGGAAGTAGCCTGACAGTAAACAAAAATACAGTGACCTCTGAGTTCCCACTAGATGGAAGATAGATGGTGCTGTCGTAAAAATGAGATTAATTTTAATAAGGGCTTTCACCAAACAGCAGAGACCCTGCTGGCCAGAGGCCTGTCGGAGTGCCGGTGGCAGGCAGCATCGCTGATGGATGGAGCTGACCTCAATGAGCTGGAGACATTGGGAACAATCAGAAGCTTGGATTGGCTTCTGGCTTTGGCTTGGGTGGCTGCTCTTGGTACAGATTCTTTGTCATCCTGGTTGGTGTATGGGAGCTGGATGCCCACAGTCCAAATCTCCGAATGGTGGCTCATCCCTTGCCAGGGGAGGAATCCCTGTTCTCTTAGCTTGATGTGAGGCCATCAGGACTGTGCTTGCACACCTCCAGAAATAAGAAGCTCACTACCTATAAAGGCTGTTCTCCTTGTGGGGCCACTCTGAGAATGCCCTGTAGTCTGTTTCCTTTGCCACAGGACAAACCCTCAAAGACTGTAACCATTCTTGACTCTAAGCAGCAGCATTCAATTTAATAAACAACTGTTTCAGGACTCACTGTGCAATGAGCATTAGGGGAAGAGAGAAATGGTTCAAAACTGGCTCCTGCCTCCAAAGGCTTTCAGAAGAGAAAACAGACTGAGTCCCAACCCTGGCTGTAGGCTAAGCCCTGGACCCAACTCAGACTGGGCCCAGCTCCAGTTGGGATCCTAATCCTTTTATAGACTGAATCTTGATCCTGGTCATGATGGACCCCTGACTCTGACCCATGGCCCCACATCTTAGTTTGCCAGAGCTGCTATAACAAATACCACCAGCTAGTTGGCTTAAATGATGCAAATTTGTTGTCTTGGGTTTGGAGGCCAAAACTGCCTCCAACTGCAGAGTCACGGTGTCGGCAGCTCAGGCTTTCTCTGGAGGCTGCGGTGTTCCGGCCGTGGCCGCCTCTGTCACATGGCTGTCACTCTCCCCACCCACCTCCCTCTCCCTGCGTCCAGTTTCCCTCTGCTTCCCAGGACCCCAGTCACACTGGGTTAAGGCCCCCCCGATTCCCTTTGGCCTCACCGTAACTAATACCATTGTCAAAGATGCTAATTTACAAATGGTTCACACTCATGGGATGGGGGGTTAGGGCTTGATGATGTGTTTGTAGGGAACGTGATTCATTCTACCACACCTCACAGACAGCTTCCTCTTATCATGGGATGGAGGAGGTGGCCTATGAGAAAGTGGAAATGGTTCCCTGCAGCTCATTCCCATGCCTGGACCAACATCCAAATTCTCAGGTGCTTGAGGCAGACAGTATTCCACACAGAGCCCTGGGGGACGCACAGTTCTGCCTCTGAAAGCACCCCTGGGCACTGCCTCCCCAAGCGCTCACAGCCCCCAGGCTTCCCCTGCCACAGCACGGGTCACTGTGTCTCTTTTTAGGTGCCCGTCGAACCCGCCCGCCCCGTTTCTCCTCGAGGGCAGGATGGTGTTTATTCTTTTGTAGGCCGCACTGCAGTCCTGAACTCTCTGCAATACTCCTGAGCAGACAAAAGCAGCTTCACGGCCTGGCACAAAGACCTGCAAGGGCCCTGTTAGATCTTTCCTCATTTGTTTAATCAACAAACTAGCAAGCACGATCACCTTGCAGAGAAATGGTGCCCCGTGGGGTTTACAAGCCGAACACCTGCCAACTGAATAAAACCCAGCCCTCGTGATTTTCCAGCACTGGCCTCAGACAGCCCAATTCCTTGTCAACCATTTCCCCAATAATGTATCAATAGATGTCACACAGTCAGGTCCCGGCTCTCAAGAGAGTGTTTGAAAAGTCAGAGATGTTTGTCTAATGCAAACCGATGTCATGTCAGGAATTAGTTTGACTAATAGGCCTTTAATTAGATCCTTGTGAGGTCTGGGTCCCAAGCAGAGGCTTCCCAAAGTTTTCATTTAGAAGATAAACTATCCCTTCCCCCCAGATTGCCACCATAAATCTCCCTTCCAACGTTCACTTATAATGGCTGAGCAAGGCCTGGATTTGTTTGTCCTGCGGACTTGCAGAGACCTGTGCCCTATCACCCTAGGGCTGCGTGCCCTGGGGGTCTGCTCGCCGGCTGGGACCTTGGGCTGGACGGCTGGGGGAGGGGCCTGCCTGTGCCATCTGCCCAGAGGGAGGGGACCCAAGCTGCTCACCATAATCATGGACATATTTTCCCAAACGGCAACAGGAAATGTTCATATTCTCAACCCGAATACCCTTTCGGGACCAATTCCAGAGCAGAGCAGAAAATACAGTGTGATTTTCATCCAGGGCATTTCTCTCTGGGGAAGGAACGTGGAAACCAGAGAGAAGCCTGGAGAATGAGGTCATCCCACCACCCAGGCAGGCGGGAGGGGTTTTACATGAACTGGTGTGTGTGACCCACCAGGCTCAGAGCAGGTGCCCAGTACGTGATAATGTTGTGATTCATGCTGATTCATTCCTCTGCCTTGAACTTATTCAAGTAATTCTTGAATCCACACAGCCTGGATCAGCACCTCTCAAAGTGTGGCCCATGGACGGGGGCCAGCTGGTCTCTGAACCCTTTGCTTACCAGCGGCGATGAGTTCACAGGAACCGAGAGTCAGTGAATAGGAACTTGTATGGAAGGTTGAAATTGCCACGACAAATGTATTTTATTTCACAAAAGTATGACTGATGAGTCGTGAATTGAAATTTTTTTAAAAATAGTAGTCTTTCCCCACAAATAGTTTGAGCAGCACAGGGTATAGGAGCTTATTACTATTTTATACAGAAGAAAACTGAGACTTGGAAGGGTTTCCTGGAAGCAGGTCGAACTTGTTGTAAGAGTGTGTCACTCACAACCATGCTATTTCAGGTGCCAAAAGGTCACATATTTGACCTCGATACATTGCTAACAGAAAACTAGCATTGATTTGAAACACCCTAAGGCCTCTTGTCTCAGCTCTGCTATCAACCCACTGTGTGACCTTGGGCAAGTCGTCTCCTCTCTGGACCTCAGTTTACCCATATGTGCAATGAGCGAGGTTATTCTCAATTGCCTGGGAAGGCCCCTTCTAGCTGTGACATCCTGAGTTTGATTATAGATTCCCTCAAAAGAAAAGGACCTTTGAAGTGATGGCCAACCTCCCTTCAAAGCCATATGAAACTGGGGCTCCTTGCAGCCTCTTTCAAACTCCCTGTGATGGGGAGATCAGCACTGCCAGACAACCTGCCCTGCGACTGGACAGCTCTGATTTTAGGCAAAATCTTCCTGCCATCAAGTTGGGCAGCATCTCTCTGCTGTCCTCAAGATGTTGCTTACTGATCTCTTGCCCTGAGGCGACTTTTCTCCAGAGATCTGTCCTCCCATACCCTGCCTTCATTCTCTGGTACTCAGCCTCAAGTAAAGACTTCAGGCTCTGGTGTCTTAAGAAGAAATTTCATCTGTCTGGGGCAGGGCTCACCTCAGGTTCTAGAGAATGAAAGAACAACCTCGAAACCACTTGGTTGGTTTTCGTTTTGTTTTTTCCACTCTGGGGAAAGCACTAAAACTCCCTTTTGTCCTCAAACACTCAGCAATGCCATTCCTTGAGGGGCCAGAGACCCTGAAGGCTTCCATCTCCTTTGGCAAGAGGCCCAGTGGGCCAGGGGATAT
>PVIY010063223.1:0-10553 GCA_004026745.1 Myrmecophaga tridactyla | reverse complement strand
GACTGCTGATGTAATCAGCAACAGATGAGGTTCACGTACCATTGGCTCATGTCCACAGCAACAGAACTAGGTACCTTTACCTGGCCAAGTTAACAACTGACTCTAACTACCACAAGTCACTTTCAGAAAACAGCCTTTCTATAAATTTTAACACAAAGTGTAAAAAATGTGTTAGTTTACTGACTGTACTTTAATCATACATTAAAGATATTAATCTCTTTAATATTGAGTCTAGATATTATAAAATTATGACTCATTTGTCCAGTATATACAAATATAAACAGTACAGCAAAGATAAATTAATGCACTTAACATAAAGGGCAATGGATGATTAAGAATTTTCTAGTACACACTAGCAAAACACCTTTTGCCATTTCATCCCTCCCACCTCCCTCGAACCAATGAAAAAGTTTGAGGGTAAAATGTTCAGAGGTGGTTTAGCAATTTCATTCCCAAAGACAAAATTTCCCATCAATGTTTGAAAGCTAATTACAGTGTTATCCTACTATCTTTTTTTAAAACACATCAAGTCCTTCTAAACATTTAGAAAAACTAGATATTTCAAATAAGAACTTACTTATCCATTGCAAATATAGGATTGTTTTTTAAAAAACTGCACACACATAACAGTATTATAATAAGAGGTACTTCCTAAACGTGACCATCTTGGCCTCCAGCTGCTATTTCCTCGCTCCCTTTTCTCCACCACCACTCTAGCTGACTAGTCCAGGCAAGTGTAATGCTAGAGGTGGTTGAACAGATTCTTACCCAAAAGTCATTTACAGAAGACAAGTTTCCCAATGAATGTCAACACAAAGTACACAAGATATGCTAAGTTTACTGTCTGCTTTGTTAGGCACTTGCAACCACTTTAACGTCTACGGGTTAGATGTTGTGAAGTTAGCATTATTTGCCCATTATACCTACTATCTATACAGACAAACAAATGCACAGAACATACAGAAAAAGTTTTATCTAAATACACTAGCATATTACCTTTTGCAATTGCTTCCCTCCCACATCCTCCAAACCACAGAGCAAGTGTGTATGCTGCTCACAGAGATGGTTTGACAATCCCAGTTCCAAAAGACACTGTTTCCTATGAATTTGAGCAAAACAATATTTACAAAGCAATATTTCACTATTTCTATCATTAACATACATTGGGCATTTCTAAACATCTAGACAAACTAGATGCTTCAAATAAGGACTTAGTTTGTCCACTGTATGCAGAGCAGTCTTGAATTGTAAATCTTGACAAATGTACAGCACAGGATTGAATAAACTACACACATGTAATAACAGTTCATTGGAAAGTGTCTTTTGAATATGGACATTCTGTTTGAATGCTTCCCACAAACCCTGGGGGTTATCATGCTCAAAATTTCAGAAGACAATCTTTCCTATGAATTTTAACACAAAATGTACAAGATGTATTAGTTTACCAACTCTATTTTCTTCATACACTGGTAACCTCTTTAACATCTAGATATCAATTAGGATGCATTCATCCATCATATACACTATATACACAGCACAGTAGAACCAAATGCACAAACAGTAGTCAATCTGACCTCATTGTGAACACACTGGCACAGAGCTGTTTGCACTTCCTCCGCCTCCTCCCACAAACCAGTGCACACAATGTGCACCACTCAGAGAGTGGTTTGGCCATTTCAAAAAAAACACAATATTTCATATGAATTTTAACAAAAAGATAATTACAAAATGTGTTCTTTTACACCTCTATTTTTAACATATGTCAGAACATCTAAGAACATGAGATATTTCAAAAAAGTACTTAGCATTGTCAACTGTGTACAGAGTAGTGAGAAATAAAATGCACACACAGAACAATGGTTATAATATGAAAATATCTTCTAAATATGGCCAGTCTGGGGTAGAACCTTCTTCTCTTCTTCTTCGCCTTGTGCTTTATGTCCTCTCACCCACAGAATAAGCATGGATGTGTGTCGCTCCCTGTGTCACTTCCAGAGCAGTGTAAATTCCATCTCAAAGTCACTTCCAGAGGATATTTTCTATGATATTTTCTTTAAAAGATGGGCATTACAAGATGTGATTTTCTACTTTCTCATACATTGGCAACCTCTTTGCATCTAGAAAGGCTAGATATTGCAAAAGTTTACTTTTAAAAGTTTGGGGGGAGAATTTGAGAGCAGCTTTTTCATATTATATATACAGGCCTTTTATAAATGGCCAGTAAATCTTCCCAAAGGGTGGTGGGCACTTCCTACTGGACAAAGGTGGCACACTATTCTACTGTTTCTCTTTTCCAGTATCAAGCAAGTAGGAGGGCCCAGGAGCCATTCCACCCATCATCATCCAGGGCTCTGCACACCTTCCAAGCCTGGAAGGGTTCTGTCCACTGTGGTTAGGGGGAGGTGGCGTCTTGTCTGACTGGGATGGAGCAGCCACCAAGGCCCCAGACCTGCATGGCTCCAAGACCTGAAGAGATGGCAAAGCTTGAGTACACACAGGCCCACCTTCCAGGCCCTTGAGTCACCTCGTGGCCTTTGTGGCATTCAGGAAACCGCCATTCTTCTCTCCCCACCCCACCTGCCAGCTAGCAGGTTTGGGCAGGGAAACCCCATGACCAGTGCAGTCCAGGCTAGATGAGGCTGCCACCACCCTCAGGACATCACATAGGGAGCTTAGGCAGGCTTCCACCCCTACCTTAGGGCCCAGACCAGGCTAGTGGGCAGTCATAGTGAGGACTCTGGGTCTCTGAAGAGCAAGCACCAAAGGCTGTCCCTGGGCCCCAGCTCACCTGCAGGCTCAGGACTGAAGGGCCTAGGGGCCCAGAGAGGCTCAAGGACACAGGGCTTGCTCCACGCTTCCCTGTACTCTGCCAGAACTCTCATTTTTGTTTTAAGTCTCTGTCCAGTATGTCCAAAGTCTGGTCTTCTTCTTTGACGATTTCTGTATTTTTATCATGTTTCTGTGGTTGGGCCACCATTTCCTGTTTTTTTCCTAATATAGCTTCACACTTACCTTAATTGGTTTCCCAGCATTTTTTAATCCTAAAGACACCAAGATAACTAAACATCACAGAGATCTGTTTGGGCTAAATCATTCTGATTACTACTATGCCCCTACAACCTATAAAAGATAGCTACTCCCCCTTTTTATCTAGCAGTTATGTTACCATTTGGTCTCTGACTCTCGGGAATCCTATTATTCTCATTGGATTGAAGCATCCCACTGTAATGGCCAATATTTCCTACCATTGTCCCTCATGTGGAGAGTCCAGTGGCCACAGAGCATTCGTTGGATGTGAGTGCTCCGTCTTGCCAATGTATTTCTTAAAGTCTTGGTGAAGGGACTGTTTTTGGTGAACAAGCCACGCATAAAAATCCATCTCTGTATTTGCTATTGCTCTTTGAGCACTTTTCTCACTCACTGTAAGAAGTTCTGGCATTTCTATTTAATTTAATGTGGGCATCTGCTGAGGCCTTAGTCAACCAAACAAGCCAACTGTTAGGGACTGGCCCAGTTTCCTGAGCCCTGCCTGAAGTATGGCCCAGAGAAAGCAGTGAATAAACTATGGCATATTCATAAATAGATTGCTAAAGCTTTGTTTAAGTAAAATATCTGGATATGTAATTATTAAAATTAATAAAATGTTAAAAAATATATAATGTTGGGCAGGTAGTTCAGTGGTTAGAATGCCTGCCTTTCATGTGGGATACCTGGGTTTCATTCTTAGACCATGCACCCAAAAATATATATATATATAAAATGTTGGGGAAAACAATGAAATTGCAAATCAATACCATTTATGTAAATTTGCAAAATGTTAAAAACCATAGCATACTTCCTTCATGTATTCAATGTAAAATTATAAAGAAATGAAGGTAAGAGTATACACAAACTTCAGGAGGGCAGAAAATGTTAGTTTGGACAGTAACAGAAAGGGCTTTCACTGTGTCTGTAAAGCTTTCTTTCTTAAGGAGTCTGAAGCAAATATGAAAAAGTATTAAGATGTATTAACATCAATTTGTTGAACACATGGGGATTTCTCATATTATACTTTATTTTTCTGACTACTGGAACTTTTATAATAAAAATTGTAAAGAAAACAGTATTAATGTATCTAACTGATATCAATAAAAATAATGAGAGATATAGACCAGATGAGTTAGAAGACATTCGCTGGATCATTATTCTTGTGGCAATAAACTGGAAACAACATAAATGTTAAGTGAGAAAAGCAAAATTTTACAAGCTACATATAATTTGATCCCAATTTTACTAATTAAAGTAAACACTTGCATGTATTACAGGGAGTAGTGATTTTGTGTGCACAGTGAAACATGTCAAGGGGTACACACCAAGCCAAAAGACAAGTCATCTGAGTGAGAGGGTGGAAAGAAAAGGATAATGAGAAAAGTAGGCAAAAATTTTTAAAGGTAGAAATAAAAATATTGAAATTAAAATGGTATGTATATTATGAGCTAGTGATTAAAAAATCACATGCGTGCATACCTATAGAGATATGTAAAGTAATGTTTCAAAATGTCCATGTTATTTATATATGAATGATGTATCTCAGGGAAATTTTAGTAACTTCTATGGACTTTTATGAATTATTTGGTGTTTTATCATGGAAATGTATGATTTATACAAATCCTGAAAGAATTTGTCAACAAGAGACCAGCCCTACAAGAAATACTAAAGGAAGTTCTGTCAGATGAAAAAAAGACAGGAGAGGGAGGTCTGGAGGAGGGCACAGAATTGAAGAGGGTAACTTAAGAGTAACTTAAAGGATAAAAAGAGAAAGAAGGAAAAGAATATACAGATCCAACAAACAAAATCCAAAGGATAAGATGGTGGATTCAAGAAACACCTTTTCAGTAATAACTTTGAATGTTAATGGCCTAAGCTTACCAGTTGGCAGAATGTATCAAGAAATATAATCCAGCTGTATGCTGCTTACAAGAAACTCATCTTAGACACCAAGATACAAATAGATTGAAGGATGGGGAAAAAAGTTCTAACCAAAAGAAAGCATGAGTGGCTATACTAGTATAGGACAAAATAGACTTTAAATGTAAAGACATCATAAGGGACAAAGAAAGACACTATATATGAATAAAAGGGACAATTGACCAAGAAGAAATAACAATCATAAATGTTTATGCTCCCAATCAGGAATCTCCAAAGTACATGAGACAGACACTGGCAAAACTGAAGGTAGCGATAGATGTTTCAATAATAATAGTAGGAGACTTCAATACACCACTCTCCTGTATAGATAGAACAACCAGACAGAAGATCAACAAGGAAATAGAGAAGTTTAACAACTTGATAAATGAATTAGACCTAATTCATTTTGGGGTTATTACACCCCAAAACACAAGGATATACATTCTCTAGTGCTCATGGAACATTCTCTAGGATAGATCATATGCTGGGGCACAAAACAAGTCTTTATAAATTTAAAAATATTGAAATTGTTCAAAGCACTTTCTCTGATCATAATGGAATGAAGGTGGATTTCCATAACCACCAAAGAACAAGAACTTTCACAAACAACTGGACATTAAATAACACACTCCTAAACAACCAGTGGGTCAAAGAAGAAATTGCTAGAGAAATCAGTAGCTATCTGGAGATGAATGAAAATGAGAATACAACTTATCAGAACTTATGGGATGTGGCAAAGGCTGTGCTGAGAGGGAAATTTATTGCCCTAAATGCCTATAGTAAGAAACAAGAAAGAGCAAAAAACGAGGGCTTAATTGCTCACCTGGAGGAACTTGAGAAAGAATGGCAAACTAACCCCAAAGCAAATCGAAGAAGAAAAATAACAAAGACTAAAGCAGAGTTAAGTAAATGAGAGAACAATAGAATCAATAAAGCCAAAAGTTGATGTTTAAAAAAAAAACAAGCCATTGAATGACTTTTTGTTTCTCATTGTCATTGTGATGAATAACATTTATAGAGAATATATACATACATATACAAACAAAATATATATATACACACATGTATATAAATACATATGTGTTTTATATAATAAGAAGTATTTGGAGGGGAAAAATATTTCTCAGATGTTTTGTTAGATACCAGTGTGTGTCCTCTGCAAATTGATAAAAATGAATAAATTTGCATCACACAGCCCTCCTGAATTGATTGAAATATTGATAGCTAATACTTATTGGGAGGTTACTGTGTACCAGCAACTATGCAATATTTTACATGAATTAAACTCATTTAATCCTCATTCTAATCGTACAAATTAAGTACTATTACAATCCCTGAACTATAGATAATAATAATCTGAGACACCCAGAAGATAAGTAACTTCCCCAAGTTCACACTGATGGCAAGCGGAACCTCCAGGATTTTAGCCCAGGAAGCCCAAGAATCTATCCATCTAATCACACTACACTATCTCTCAAATGTAGAACACAATGATTACTATCATTCAGAAGCAGAGAATTAAAATTGTTTTATTGCTCAGAGATGAGAAGTCACCCACATAAAACCTCCATCATGAGGCAGTCAATTTATGCTTATATATTTCATTCAAAGTAATTATCAATGCTATGTAATTTTAATTCAAGGAAGCTCTTAAAACCTAGTAATAAGAAGCCAAATGACCCTGTAAGACACCAGAGAAACTAACTATCACAGGCACTGAGATATTTGCTTCACCAATTGGTTCACCAACATGAAGGTATGTCAGCTCTAAATAAGAATATACATTTCCTACAATCCTTAACTTACTGTTTAGGGCTGTGGGGACTGGACATCCTATCTGTCATAGACAACTGTTTCAGCCTAGGGTGTCAGAGATAACTATTAAAGGTGCCCCATTTAAATGATATCTCCTCAGTGCAGATTTATTTCCAAAATCAATATATAGTATTCATGGTAAGATTATCTTATAGAGTCAATGTATATTATAATTCTAGTGTTGGAGCAGAACATTTTTAAAGAGAAAAACATTTCTCTCCGTAATGCATTCACTACATGGAAAAAAATTCTGAAAGTACATTTTCTAATTTCCCTGTCCTATTTCTTTCCTTCGTATGATGAAACACATCTACTGAAATTGCCCCTGTGAAATATCAGGATATGGTCTAGTTATCCTACCACGTAGTCAGCTGGGTCTTTCCACAGCATTTTACTCTAGTGGGGTCAATTGGAGGTAGTCCTTAGATGAATTTTCTTGATGGTCTGGATTTTCAGGCAATATTGTGAAATTTTTTCAGCTCTTATTTGAATTATCAGATTACTTTTTGTAATCAAGACTTATTTGCAGGTTGATATAAAGTCATAAAAAAGGAATGGAACTTTGTGACAGATTACATTCCTTACTTAAGTCACATGTTCAAGAAGGAGGGGTCCCATCGAGGCTCTGTACCTTGATGCACTTGGGAAAAGCAGGTGTCACATGTCACTGCAGGGACAGCAGGAGAGAGCTGCAACCTGGGGGGGCCAACGCCTGGCCAGGATGCCTCTTCAGTCTGGGCTCCACAGCCGAGAAGAAAAGCACCAAGAGCACACCCTCTGGGCCACAGCAATGTTGATCTTCACCCTTTCTTGGGAAATAGTGTTCCTGGGTTAGTAAAGAGATTTTGGGGAAGTAGGAGGAAAAGACCTTAGACTTGTACATGCTGATTCTTCTGGTTTTCTTTAAGAAACCTGAGAGTAAATAAATATTGTAAGTCTCTGCAGAGAAGCCCTTCTTTCTAACTATATTAGGAAGGCAAGATTGAAAGTATTCTCTAATAGGAGAACATGAAGTTAGCTCACAATTTATAACTGCAGATATTTTGATTCAGCAGAAGTAAAGAGAAAAATATAGATTAAATTGGAAAAAAAGAATTGAAATAATGTCCTTTATTCATGAAAACTGTGGAGCTAGGAAGCTCAATATTTTTGAGGTGTTTCTAAATCCCATAATGTACATGAAAAATTATCTGAAAACTTCCTATTTCAGTATTTTAACAGAAGGGTTGTTAGCCCTTTCTGAATTAATCTTTGAGGGCTGTAGAAATAATGGCTAAAAATGGTCAAGGGATTAACAGTATGGAATTGACTTTAATTTTAAAATAATTTTCAATTCTGTCTTCATATCATTTTAACTGAAGTCTTGTTTTATTCAGAAGTTAGGCATAAATACAAACACCAACATGTCTGTCTAAATAAAGAAACATTAATTACTTTCAAACCCATGTTCAGGCATAGAATTTTACTGGCATAAGACAGTATATACCATTCTAATGCTGTTGTTGTGTGTTGTTGTGCTTTCTCCCTAATGTGGTCAGTGGTAAAACCCAGGCTTAAATCATGATTCTCGTAAAGCAAATTCTGAAGTAATCACCAAATAATTATATAAAAATGACTATACTGGCCAGAATATTCCATTGGTCTAGTAAATGTACCCACTTCTGAATCATAGTTACAGTTTGAAGTAAATTTTCATGGCATAGCAAACAAAAAGCACAACTTTTTGCACTGTATCTATTTGTGCATGCACACACACAAAGTGTGACATTTAAATATTTTTTAATCATATATTTCCTCATAAATATTTTTAAGGGAACCTTTCTCTATGCCTTTTTTCCTTCAGATGGTAAGTTATCATTTCTATACTCAATGTAAGAAACTACACACAATGTAAGACTGGATAGTTGATAATCTGTTCAATTGTTAAATTTTCCAGCAGTCCTGATATGCTCCTGCATGCATAGAAGACACGCATTTGTATCAAACTATTGAAGAATGCTGAGCTTAGTAGTCCTTGGATAGAGACCAATATTTTAAATTATTCTTAAACATACTGAATAAATCAGTATTTGTTACTCCAGAGATAAAACCAGTCTTTTCCATTTATCTGCTGCACTCCATTCAACTAACTTTACAAGAAACCACCCTAAGATTTTAATTTGAAGAAAATGCTAACTAAACATTTTAAATGATTTTGAAATCATTATCCATAGTGTGACAACTTTTCATTTATTCAAAGGGGCTTTAGGGTTATGGGTAGAGTGGAAGAGCAACAGATGTCATGACTTCCATTCTTAAAGCTCAGAGAGGGTATTAAACATTTGGTGCATAATTACCATTTCTTCCTATAATAATGGTGGTTACTAATGTTTATTGAGATTGATTACATTCCAAACATTGTTCTAAGCACCTTTACATATATTACTCATTTGATCTTCACCCTAACCCTAGGATTGTGTGTGTGTGTGTGTGTGTGTGTGTGTGTGTGTGTGTGTGTGCTGTATGGTAGGGTCACATTTCACTATTTTTCCATGTGAGTATTCCATTATTGCAGCTCCATTTGTTGAATTTGTTTGTTTGTTTGTTTGTTTGTTTGTTTGTTTTGCTTCTGTGTTTTTTGGGGAAGTGCATAGATCGGAAATCGACCCCAGGTCTCCCGCATGGCAGGTGAGAATTCTACCACTGAACAACCCTTACACCACCCCCTTAGGATTTTTATTGTTCCCATTTTCAGAGATGAGAAAACTAAGCCTGGAAGTGTTTTATAACTTGACTGGAATCAAAAGCTAAATCACTGGCATGAGTGAGATGTGAGCAGAAGCCTATGCCTGTCTCCATAAGCTCCAAGCTATGCTGGCTCCCTGTGAGAGTTCCCTAAATATGATACATGATAGTAAACAAAAATAGATTGTGGACCTAGGGGTAATTCCTTTTCAAATAGGAAATATTGAAGAGGTGACCTGAAGAATGAATAGGAATTGCCCAGAAAATAAGGGGAAGAGTTCCAAGAACTTTAGATAGGAATGAGCTTGAGATGTCAAAAAGCTGAGAGAAGTCTAGAAGTGGCTGTGGTCAAGTATTTGGTGACACGAGAATAAAGCAGGAGCCAAATCCTACAGGTCCAGGGAGGCCATCACAAAGAGTCTGAACTCTCCTGCAGAGTGACAGAAAGCCTCTGACAAGTTCTGAGTACAGGGATGATGTGTCCGTGTCACACCTTGTAACTATGCAAAGGGTTATGTTGTTATGAGCATAGAAGACTATGCCAGAATCTAGAAGAGAAGTGATAGTGCTCTGGAAAAGGGAAGTGGTGCTGGAAAACTTTAAAAGTCCTCTTAACTAACAGTAGAAAAATCACATCATTTTATAATCTGATCTATTCCAAACTATTCCAAACTTTCAAATTTACCTATGAGAAACTTCAGAGTCACTTTAAGAGTAAACACCCCAAGGTCACCTAGATTTTTAAAAAAATTAGTATTAAGCTCATCATCATAAAATAATCTGTAGTAGAGAGGGCCACAGTGGCTCAGCAGCAGAGTTCTTGCCTGCTCTACCAGCGATGGGTTCGATTCCTGGTGCCTGCCCATACAAAAAAAAATTATCTGTAATAAATACAGGATTACTTGACAGAAATTTCTACTTTTATCCTTTAATATTATAAAATTAACAAATTTTCTCTACATTTAGTCATTTTTCATTAAATTTTTTTAGATAATCTGTTGACAAATTTCTTATTTTTACCTCTTCCCCTTTGTTTTTTCTTCTCTTCCAACACCTCCTCCTTTTCC
>PVIY010063222.1:0-10574 GCA_004026745.1 Myrmecophaga tridactyla | reverse complement strand
TGAGGGGGTGAAAAGGCGCTGGAGTCTACTTCTCTGAGCTCCTGACCACCTACTTGTGGCTAAGTGTTTTCGTGCAAGGCTGCCTCTCTGCACACCCAAACTTCTCTCTAAAAGCCGTTTCCCTCTCCTGGAAAGGAAACTGTCTTCTTCACAGTGACTGCCAGGTACCTGGCATGCAGTAAGCATCCAGTAAATGTATGTTGAACAAATAAGTGAATTAGTAAATGAATGAATATACAGTCACACACAGAAGAGGATGCACTAATGCAAGGATGATTGTAAAATGCAAGGCTTTGAGAAACTTTGGCAATGTTGCTTCGCCATCATGTGGCCTTTTAGGCTACTGCAGCAGCTGAAGGCATATGGTGTCCTGTACTTTCACAGCTGTTGGTCACTGTGTTTTCCAGTGCAGCTGCTGAAATTAAGCCAGGGACCAATTCGACCTACTGCCTGCCCTCGCCTGCTTCTCTCATACCTACCTTGCTGTTTCTTTTTACTCCCCTAAGAGTGAGTGTTTCCCCGAGGTTCAGGTTTGGTCCTGTGCTTATCTTATTGGGAAGATTTTGTTGATCCATTTAACCCGTGTGCTCACAACTCCTAATTCTGTAGCTCAGTCACAGATCTCTGCCCCAAGCTTCAGACTCCACATATAAGCATTTAAAGCTACAAGCTTCTCTAAACTCTGCTTTAACCACCTCTCACAAATTTGATGTTATATTTTTATGCAGATCAAAATATTTTATAATTTCCTTCTTGCTTTTATCTTTGACCCACAAATTATTTAATTTTTAATAATTTATATTACTTATGTATATTAATTTAATTAAATAATTATTTATTGTGTTTTTTAACTTCCAGAAAGTTGGGGATTTTCCTTTATATCTCATTGTTATTTATTTCTGATTAAATTCCATTGTATTCATAGAAAACATGTTAAGATTTCAATCCTCTTCAATTTATTGAGACTTGTTTTATGTCCTAGCATATTGTCTCTCTTGGTGACTGTACCATGTTCACTGGAAAATAGTGAATATCCTCCCAGGTTAGATGAACTGTTCTGTAAATATTAGATCAAGGTGGGAAATAGTGTAGCTCTTCTACATCTTTATTTATCCTTTTGTGTCAGTCTATTCTATCACCTGCTGAAAGAGGCATACTAAAACCCCTACTGTAATTGTGAAGTCCTTATTCCATCAATTTTTGCTTCAGGTATTTGAGGTTCTGCTATTAAGCATATGTATTATGCTAATTGCTATGTTATATTAAATGCTGTGTCTTCAGGATGACTTGTCACTTTTATGATCAGGAAATGTCTGTGGGTGGAGAGGGGATGGGGGTGACCAATTGGTTTATGGTTTATTCTGGAGGGGATGAAAATATCATAAAAATATATAGCTAAGATGATTGCACAACCTTGAATATATAAAAAGGCTGAATTATACACTTTCAAAAGGTGGATTTATGAAATGTTAATTTTATATAAATAAAGTTGCTATTTAAAAAATTAGGTAGCATTTTTTTATCTATCAATTTTGTAATGTAAGAGTTTGATAATATACAGTGCTGATGAGTTTGCATATGTCCTCTTTCAGGGACAATTTTACAGTTTTTATCGATATTTAATATGCATATACCCTTTGATCCAGAGTGTTCAATTCTAAGAATATGTTCTACTGGTATATTCAAATATTTATCCAAAACATCTGGTATGATTTATCAGTTATATTGTTGGGCTGGCAAAATTTGAATAAGGTTTGTGGATTGGTGAATAGCATTGTACCAAAGTTAATTTCCTGAGTTTGACCATGATATCATGGTTATGAAGTCGTTATATTAGGACAAGCTTGGACAAGGGCATATGGAAATACTCTGTACCATTTTTGCAACATATTTGTTAAGTCCAAAATCATTATTTTTAAGTTAAAAAAGCAATATATACAACTTTGGAAAAATACATATGCTGCCAAAATATAGCTGTCTAACTAGAAATAAACACCAAATTCAGAAGAATCGTTTCACTTTGTCAGGAGTAGGAGAATGCAAAGCAGGGAAATGTTTGTGTAGAGACGGTTTCAACTATGCTTTTCGGTTTTTTAAGCTAGGTGACAGCTATTCAGCTGGCAGTCACATTATTCTTTGAAGTTTGTATATGTGGCACTTTTATAATAAATGATTAAAAGGAAAATGCAAAGATAAAATACAATGCAAAAACAAAGTTACAATCACCTTCTGGGGTCCACAAATTCTCTCCATCTATGGAGCCAGGGTTAAAGCATTTGGCTTCAATAATTTTAAAGTATTAGAAAATCCCTTGAGTTCACAGTGGTACTTTTTACTCCACCTCTGGGGACTGCGTGCAGAGAAGCAGGAACACGTTCCTGCCAGGATGCTCATCTGTCTCCAGGATGGAAGAGAGCCGGACAGAACAGAGAAGTAAGGTAAGATCCTTCAATGACTCTTTGCTCCGTGACTAGAGCTATCGTCCCTTTACGGAGAGCTGCCCACACACCAGGTGAGGGAAGGAGCACAGTGAGTCTCTCCTTTGGCTTTGGAACATTTGTGCCAACTACTCTTGTCAGTATTGATGACGCACAGCTTCAGCTGCAAACAGTGCCCAGTCCCTAGCAACCATGCATCTTTTTTCCCAAACATTTCCAAGTTTTTGGATTCCTATGGAGACCGTTATTTTCTTCCTGGTTCAGTCTTTATGCGACAGAGCACAAAGTGCTCCCAGCTTTTGCACCATGGAATTGACATGGGGGCATGTGGACTGAACCGAAATACTGGCAAAGCAACACCTGTGGACCCAGATGCCACAAGTAGCCAGACCACTTTTGCACTCTTTTGAACCATAAGGGAGAACTTACCAGGAATAATCTCAGCTTCCTCCAGCCTTTATTAACCTCATCTTGGTCTCTAGAAAACAGGAATTGATGATGGACCAGGCAGCATGAGGTCAGTATGTCCTCCTGTGTCTTCACGCTGATACAATGCTGCAAGGGAGTGAGATTTTCGGAGCCAGCTGCTTTGCAGGTGAGTGCAGATGAGTACAGAAAAACAACTGTTTCCGTAGCAATTCTTCCTTAAACTTGATTTACTGATCTACTTCCGCAGTTAGCCCTGATCTTACTGAGCATGGGCCATTGTCCCCTACTTGAAGAGCCCTCTCTTCCCTTGTCTTTTAGTCCACCAGCCCTCATTTCTGTTCCGTCTCCATCCCGTTTCTCTAGGCACCTTTGCTAGGTCCTCCTCCTCTTCCTGATCCATAAATGCCTCAGATTCCCACACCGGGCCCTCTTACCCACTTCATCTCACATTTCACCCAAGACACTTCATCACTCTTTGGCTCCATGTCCCATCTATGTCCCAACAACCCCCTAATTTCTATGTCCAGCCCAGACTTCTGTTATTTGACCAGTTATTTGACAAATCCACTTGAGAATTGCACAGTTGTATCAAATTTTTGTAAAGATTTTTTTTAAGCAGAGAAGTTGCAGGTTTAGAACACAAATCATGCATAAAATAAAGACCACCCTATTAGTACCACCTTGCATTAGTGTGGCACATCTGTTCCAATCGAAGAAAGAACATTACTGTAGTTGTACTATTATCTATAGTCTATGGTGTACATTAGGATTCACTGCATTGCACAGTCCTTAGCTTTTTGGTGTTTTTTTAAGGTTTATTCTATTAACAAATATAGAATCTAAAATCTCTCCCTATAACCACCTTCAAATATGTAATTCCGTGCTGTTAATTACATTCACAATGTTGTGCTACCATCACCACCATCTGTTCCCAAAGCTTTTCCATCACCCCAAATAGAAGTGCTGTACAATTTAAGCATTAAATTTATACTCACAGTGTACAGTGTTTTATCCTATTTGATGTCTGAAGCAAAGTCTTGTTCTTCGCCCTGATCCATTCTCCAGCAGGATTCCCTATCGCAATAAATTATGCCACCACCTATGTCCTTGCTCAGACAGAGCACGGTGCCAGTCTTAATTCCCCGTGACCCCTTCCCCTCACAGCTGTCAGCCCTGTTCATTCTGCTGCCGAAACAGATGTCCCCGTCTTGCTGGCGCTCTGGGGTTCCTTGGTGTGGCGGCAGCAGTTGGCACCGGCACGGGCGCAGCAGACAGAGCGTGCACATGGAGTGGGGCACGGATCATGTCGTGCTGCTGGAGAGCAGGGACTTGTGACTACACCGCGATGACTAACAGTCGTCAGTGGCGGCTGAGACTGGGGTGGACCGCAAGGCTGCCGGAGCTACAGCCGCAGGCGCCATTTGCACGGATGGCGTCCGAGAGCTTCTCCCAGGAGAGCCGGTGAGACTCCTTCCTTAGTCGTTTACTTAGAGGTGAAAGAAGAGAGTGGACAGGAAGAGAAAGCTGGGATTTCCAGAGCAGATGGGGCTTCAAGAAGAACCGAATCTGTGCTGTCACTGAACACAGCACCCTTCGTGTTCTTCCCTCAAGCCCGGGGAACCGGGGACCGACCAGTGCTGCAGCTGTTCTTCCAGGAAACTTGGATCAACTTTCTACCTCCTCCCTTCAGGCAAGAAGCATTGCCTGGAGCATGAGGGTCCCGTGAGATCTAACACCTTCCTTACACAGCTGGGCCCTGTAGGTCTGCTCATGATTTCACATCTCATCAGACAAACTTTTAATAGGATCAAGGGCAGGTATTTGTAGAACATTGCTGGGCACAAAATTGGAAAGAAAATAGTGGCGCCATGGCTAGGAAGATGGTGGTACATGACATATGTCAAATCTTATGGGAGAGAGAGAAACGGGAATTGAAAAAAGGGGACTCTAGGGCAGAGTATGAGAAGGGACATGAAAGGCCAGGCTGGGTGAGCCAGACCTGGGACGCCACTCCTACATCTGCCCTTCGTGGGCCATGAGGCCCATCTGCCTCGAAGAGCTAAGTCGGGCTGCCCACTTGGTAGTGAGTGAATCGAGGGCATGTGGGGTCAGAACTCTGTAAACATTTTCCAAAGGGCAGCTCTAGGCTTACAAAGGGGATGCTGAGGCTGCATTTATTACATGTGTCCTTGAGCGAGCAGCTTACTATCTCTGGAATGTGTGTTGCTAATTGGTAAAGTGGGGCTAAGGAAAGGAAACACTTCCTACCTCACAAGGTTCTTAGAAGGTTCGGATAACTCACACACATACAAATACATGCATATATGGATATATGTGGCTGTTTGTGCAATATATGCATATGTGTGTATATGTGCATGTGTGTGCATGCATATGTGTGTGCATGCATGTGTGTACATGTGTGTTTCTATATGTGCATGCAAGTGTGTGTGTGTGCACATGTGTTTATGTGTAAGCATATTTGTGTGGGTGTGTATGTGTGTGCATATATGCATGTATGTGTATGTATCGTGCATGCATGTGTATGTGTGCATGGGAGTATATGTGCATGCATGTATACATGTATGTTTATGTGCATGTGTGTGCAGACGTGTACGTGCATGCATATGCATGAATAAAGTGACTGTCTCCTTGTCCACTCCCTCAGCCTCCCTCTGTGACCCACGTAAATGCAGCTGGAGAAGCGCCCCAGAGCCTCCTGCTCCGCCTTGGCTTACCGGAAAATTCCTCTGAGGAGGCTGCATTCTCCTTTGGTTGCCACACCAACCGTGTGGGGGTGAAAAGAAATAAAACAAAATAGTTTCCATGGCTAAGAGGTTTAAAGTGGAGTCAGGAAGCCATTCCGGAGGCTCCTCTAAGGCAGGTCTCAGGGGGCATCACAAACCCCCGAAACATGCAAAGCCTCGAGCAACCACGTTCTCAAAACCCCTGTCACATCTGCACCTTAAAACAACCACGAGATAAAGAATGCAGTTAACTGTCTAACCTGGACACCCCAACTATCCACCCACCACGACTTGTCTAATCTTCTCCTTTAAAAACCCTCACCGGGAAACGCCAAGAGGGAACACGATCTGAGTGGCTCCCTGAATCTGTGCTCCCCAATTGCAATTCTAAGACCCCCAATACATGCCTTCATTGCCCTGCGGTGTGGCTTGTAATTTCTCAGTTGAGCCATGAAAGAGCAGGCGCCGGACTGTCCACACCACCCGCCAGCCGTGCTCCAGCGCGGGAACCGAACGCGTCCTTCTCGCCAGCACGCCCAGTCCAATCCTGCAGCCCTGTCCACCTGCTGCCCCATCCACCTGCTGCCCCTGTCCACCTGCTCCCCCAGTCCAGTCCTGCTGCTCCGTCCAGTCCTGCTGCCCCGTCCACCTACTGCCCTGTCCACCTACTGCCCCGCCCAGTCCTGCTCCCCTTGTCATCCTCACCCCGAGACCCAGCGCTGCTCTGCTCTGCAGCTGCCTCAGTTGCCCCCAAACTCATCACTGTGCCTTTGTAACCGCCCTTTTTATTTGAAATCTTTACAGCTTTATTGGACTATCACTTCTAGCGAAGTGCATATATTTAAACTGTACCATTTGACGAGCTTTGACGTGTGCTCAGACCTCCTGCGGAGATCGCAGGTTCAGGCCCGACCACAGCAATAAAGCGAATATTGCCGTAAAGCCAGTCACAGGAATGTTCTGGTATCCCAGAGAACAGAAAAGTTATGCCTACCCTATGCCGCAGTCTAGTAGGTGAGCAATAGCACTAAGTCTAAAAAATGTACATTCCTTAATTTAAAAATACTGTATTGCTATAAAATGCTCACGGTCACCTGGGCCTTCCCGGAGCCGGAGCCGCAGAGCTGGGGGTGGGGTGGGGAGGGGAAGGGCCTTGCCTCCGGTGGCCGCTGCGGAGCAGGGCGGTGCCAGACCAGGTGGGCTGCTGGGGCGGTTTCTAGAATAAGACAACAGTGACGTTTGCACATCAGTCGCTTCTTCCTTTCACTTGAACACCCGGAGGCTGTCGCAGGGTTATTAATTGGCCTAATTTCGATATCGCTGCATCTCAGGAATAGGCAGGCCTGCGGAGGAGGGAGCCAGAGCAGCCAGTGGCTGGACGCCCAGAGCTCACCTACTCATCACCGAGCTTCCCCGTCTCCAGCGGGCCTGGTTCCTGGGGCCCCAGAACAATTCCGCCAGCAACATCAAAGGTTACTGATCACCAGATCACCGTCACAGATACAAGGATAACGAAAAAGTTCGGATGTCGGGAGAAGTACCAAAATGCGTTACAGACACAAAATGAGCACACGCTCTTGGAAAAACGGCACAGATTGGCTTGCTTGAACACAGGATTGTCTTCAGTTTGAAAAAGTGCAATTTTTTTTGCTATTCCAAATACCTTCAATTTGTAAAAAAAAAAAAAAAAAAAAAAAAATGCAGTATCTGTGAGGTGCAATAAAACTGGGCATGTCTGGAGTCCCCTAAAATCGTCACCACAATCAAAGCTTGGAACAAACCCCTCACCCCCAGGTTTCCCCATGCCCCTTGTGTTCCATTATTCCCGCTTCACACAAACCACAGATGAATTTTCTGTAACTGTGTATTAGTTCCATATTTCATATAATTTTATATAAATGGAAGCCTGCAATATGTACTCTTTATGGTCTGGCTTCTTTTATGTGACATAATTATTTTAAGGTTCTTCCATGTTGTTACATTTATCAGTGGTTTGTTCCTTGTTATTGAATATTGTTCTGTTATGTGTTTATACCAAAATATGCTTATCCATTTACCTGTTTATGGACACTGGACTGTTTTTAATCGTTGGCTATAACAACTAAAGCTGCTACGAATCTTTTTACCTGATTTCTCTTCAGTTTCTAGGAGTAAAAACGTTGGGTCATATGGTCAAGCTTTAATACTTTTTTAGGAAACTACTAAAATTTTGTAGTTCTTTGGTTTGCTAAAGCTCACAAAATGCAATATACCAGAAATGGTTTGGCTTTTTACAATGGGATTTATTAGCTTATAATTTACAGTTCGTAGGCCATGAAAATGTCCAACTCAAGGCTCAGCAGGATGACACCTTCCCTGAACACAGGCATCCAGGCTCCTCTGTAACATAGGAAGGCCATGGCGACGTCTGCTCGTCCTTCTCTCCCAGGTTTCATTGCTTTCAGCTTCTGCTTTGGTAGCTCCCTCTCTCAGCTTCTCCCCTGCTCTCTGAATTTCATCTCTTCGCTTCTGTATGCCTTTTAACTTCTTATAATGGACTCTAGCAAGCAGACTAAGACCCACCTTGAATAGGCTGGGTCACATCTCAATTGAAACTAACAGCAGGTCTACACCCGCAGGAATGGATTAAAAGGACATGACCTGCTGTTTTCAGTGGCCCAAAGATTAATGGTTCCCAAGCCTCCCTGCACCTGTTGCTATGGTGACTGGGTGAGTGACAGAAGCAAGGCCCAGCGGGGTCCCTTGCTGGCCTCCTGGTGGGTGTGCCTCGCCCCAGGCCAGAACAGCTGCAGTCTAATAGAAATGTGCCTGCGCATTCAAGCAGCTCGGCAATCCTTGCCCGCATGCAATGAGAATGGAAAACTGAAGCACTCAAACAGTGAGTGGTACCATTGTAAAGATTCGGATTTCAGAAGTGGTCCTGACCCAACCAGTTCTGCTTCATTTTCCATCATGTCAGAAGAGAAATAGCGATGCTGTCCATGAGCCAAAAGAGATGTGAAACACAGACAATTTGAAGAACATGTGAAAGAATTTCACTTCAGAAATCAGCCCCAAATCTCTCAGTAATGTGGCCACACTGGGTGTGCCGGTTTGAATATGTTGTGTACCCCAGAAAAGCCATGTCCTTTACTCCTCACTCAGTATTGCTGGGTGGGAGTCTTTTGATTGTTTCCATGGAGATGTGACCTGCCCAATTGTGGGTGGTAACTTTTAATTAGATGGTTTCCATGGAGATGTGTCTCCACCCATTCAAGGTGGGGTTGCTTACTGGAGCCCTTAAAGTCTCCATTTTGGAAAAAGCTTTAGAGCCACAAGAGCCACCAGAATTGACTGAGCCAATGGAACGGACAGAACCCTGGGGAAGCTGTTGAAGAGAAAGCTAGCAGATCTCACCATGTGCCTCTCCAGCTGAGAGAGAAACCGTGAACTTCATCGGCCTTTCTTGAACCAAGGTATCTTTCCCTGGATGCTTTAGATTAAACATTTTTATAGCCTGGCTTTAATATGGACATTTTCACAGCCTTAGAACTACAAACTTACAACTTAATAAATTCCCCTTTTTAAAAGCCATTCAATTCTAGTTTATTGCATTCTGGCAATTTGCAAACTAAAACAGTAAGTATAAAATACCTGACCGCAGGATTTCAGAAAGGAAGGAAGCAACAATTCAGGAAGCCTTTCAGTGCAGCCACCAGCCCTCCAAAGTGGGAATTGCCAGCTCGGGTGCCAAGGTGCCCGTGTGCACACCTCACCCAGGAAAGCTGGCTCTCACCATGGCAAATTCACCACCAGGATCCAGGGCTTCAGCTGCATCTCAGGCTAGGGGAACACCAGAGCTGGCTGGAAATTCAGTGACTCCAGATAGAATTAAGCAGTTGTATCCACAAAATTGAAGAAGTAACTTAAAAAGTGATCTTTTGAAGAGATATCATGAGTATAGGAAAGTTCAAATGTGTTCTTCCAGTGAACCCACAAATTTAACCTCCCTCCCTGTGTGCTTTGATTCACTACAGTGTAAATATTCAGGACAAAGTGTTGGACTCTGAGTTTGACCAACTCTTTTTCTCTGGAGAGTTTGCCCTGTCCCAGTCTTGTCCAGTAGCTCCTTCCTGCATGTAGGCTGCCCTTTACAGGTGGACTGACGGAGGGCTTGGGACTGACAGAGGACTTGGGTGCCTGCTGTCCAAACCGTAGGTCTTCCAGCACTGATTGCACTTTACTCCCTGCTTTTTCCAAAATTCCTTCTGGCAAAATGGTTTTTAATTTGCACACAAAAAAGAACATAGTGTATGTGTACTATAGATAAAACCACATCTAAGTTCTAACGCTTAGATGAGGGCACACACACCGGTGACAGGGAAGTTGTGGATATGCTAAGTATAAAATATCTGGTCACAGGTAGAAAGGAAGGGGTGGAATCATCCTACACGGGTCTCTATAATTCAGCGTTGTCAGTACACTTGCCTTTCCCTGGGGAGTGGACGACTGATTCCACTGGGAGAATGGGCATCACCAGAGCTAAAAAGTAGAACTTCAAGGAGTAGGGGGTTGAATGTCAAAAGGAAGTATTGGGCTAGGATCGTGCATATTCTGGAATTTTGTTTTTGCATTTTAAATTTAATTAATATATGCATATGAACCTTTTCATGTTCTGTAAGGATTTGAAGGTGACTTAGCAAAATACCCTTGATTGAACCCAATGAAATAAAAATAGATAACGAGGATATTGTGACCCAGGAAAAAATAAGGAAAGGAAAATGAGATTTACTGGAGATGGGTTACAAGTTTGTCTACAAGCTTTCTGGCTGCCAGCTCAAGGGTGAAGTATGATCCGTTGCAGAAGTCACGCACTCTAAAAGAGAAAAAGCAAGTGTGTGAGGAAATGGTTTTCCACAACCTAAGACATTCAATTAATATTAGCACCTGCTATCATAATGTCATACTCCTGAGGCGGCTCCGC
>PVIY010063221.1:0-10573 GCA_004026745.1 Myrmecophaga tridactyla | reverse complement strand
GTAAGCCAGTCAGCTTCTTCTGGGGAAAACATTAAAAACCTTCATTGGAGTTCCTAGCTTGTGGCCTACCCTACAGAAAATGGTCTTACCCATTTCCACAGTCATGTGACCAAATGCCTGTAATAAATCTCCTAATAAGTTATGTTTTGCAATAAACACTCCTGGTACCAAATCTGTATCAGTCAGGGAAATTTTTTCCCGGAACAGACCATGTCCCTGGCCAAATTTGATAAGAATTTGTACTTAGTTGTTAATGAGATGACTTAAAGCTTTTGGGATGTTGTGGTGGACTTAATGTGTTTTGTAAGTGGGAAGAATATATTTTTTATGGTTCAGAGCATGGACTGTGCTGGGTTGGAGTGAGAAGTGCAGCCCAGAAAAATACTTTCCTCAACTTAATCCATTCCTGTGATTATGGAACTGTTGTAAATAAGATCTCTGCAGGATGTTACTGTAGTTAAGGCATGGCCCAAATTAATTGGCTTGTGCTTTAACCCAGATTACTGGAGTGCTTTATAAACATGGGAAAGTTGGAGAAAGCCACAGGGAAAGAAAGCCAGAGGGAGTAGCCAGACTGAATGTCAATAGTACCCAAGAGAGAAGAGAGAATCCAGGAGAGGATGCAGTGTGCATTGTCATATGACAAAAAAGCAAAGGGCTAACGGTGTCCAGTAGCCAGCTCCAGAACCCCATAGTCTTCTGGGAGAAAATATTACCTTGGTGAGGCTAATACTTTGGACTTCTCCTAGCCTCAAAACTCTTAGCCAATAAATTACTGTTGTTTAAGCCAACTCAGTGCATTGTATTTGCATTGGCAACCAGAAAATGAAAGCCTGCAATAAATCTATATATAAATTCCGTTTAAGAACTGTATCAAAAGATTCAACTCCATAAGTCTAGGGATGTTTTTCCCTTTACTTTGTATTTCCAAGAACTGTTTCTGTACCTTACATCAAGCAGAAGTGAAACAAATATTTGAAGCATGATGGATTAATATTTTAATCAACAGATGGATGAATGCAAGAGTAAATGATGTACTTATTTTTGTTGTTAAACAGATATAACTATAGAGTTTTATTGTTGTGGGGATCAAGGTCTATCAAAATTTGGTAAGATAGATGGAATAATAGCCTTCCAAGGATGCATATGTCCTAATCCTCAAAACCTGTGAATATGCTACTTAACATGGCAAAAGGGAATTTGCAGACATGGTTAAGTTAAGGACCTTGAGATAGGAATAGCATCCTGGAAAACCAGGAGGACCCAAAAATAATCACAATGGTCCTTATAATAAAAGAAGACAGGAGATCAGAGTCTGAAAAGGTGCTAAGATCATGGGGAGAGAGAGATATTTGACCATGCTATCCTGCTAGCTTTGAAGATGTAAGAAACAACCAAGAGGTAAGGTATGGAGGCGGTATCTAGAAGATGGGAAAAGTAAGGCAATAGATTCTTCACAGAACATGTAGAAGGTACCAGCCTTACTGACACCTTGAGCAGTGAGACCTATTGTCAGAAATCTGATCTCCTGAGTGTAAGAGAATAGGTTTGTATTGAGCCACTAAGTTTGTTTTAATTTGTTATAGCAGCAATAAGAAGCTGATATACTTGGGTATGTAATAGAATTGCCTGAGAAACATAGTAGGAGTATCTCTAGAAATTCTTACCCAGTAAATTTAGAATGAATCCTAAGAATCTGAAATTTACCAAGTACTTCCACTATGTCAGCAGTACTGATAATCTAGGAAACCTTCATATTTTATCACATCCAATCCATGAAAAAATTACAGTATTAGATCTTAACCACATTGGCATAGACATAGGTAAAATCTACCATGTAAAAGCATATTTGAAAAAAATCATTAAAAAGCCTAACTATTTGTACTATATTCTGTAACTATATATCAACTTTGTCTTCTGGCTTTCACAGAGTGAACAATGGTTAGCACGTGCTTCTACAGTGGGTGACTTGGATAATACCTTCATGCATTGATTCAAGCAGAAATTTCTCCATCTATCATTTCTGCTTGTATTACTTTCCATCTCTCAAAGACTTTCATATTTCATTGCAGTGAGCCAAGTTTCACCTGGTAGTTACATCTCTAACCATGCATGCCTCTCTACTGACTTTGTATGCCATTGAATAAATAGTTTGTGGTTTTCTCTAGATCTTTCTCTGATAAATGTTCACATGTCCTAACTGCTAAAAAAAAATCCCTTACAGTGAGTTGGCTTAACAACAAAAGTTTTTTGGCTCTGGGTTTCAGAGACTAGAAGGCTGTCTTCTCCCAGGGTTGGTATCTTCTAACCAGCCAGCAATCTTGGCTTTTCCATCATGTGGTTGTGCATATGGTGACATATCCTTTCTCCTCTGGTTCTATTAACTTCCAGCTTCTGGCTGTTTCCTGTGCCTTGTTTATCTATGGCCTTCTCTATAAGGCCTCCAATAATAGTTTTAAGACCCATCCTGATTGAGTTGGGCCACAACTTAACTTCATCAAAAGGTCATATTTACTGTAGGCTCATACCCAAAGGAATGAATTAAGATTAAAAGACATATTTTTCTCAGTTACATACCTCCAAGCCATCACAGTAAAGTGGTATGAGCACATTTTTGTTGTATTCAATGTATTCTATTAAATTAAACTAATCCTGGTATTATTAAATAAATATACTGCATTTAATAATAATATTGATAATTATTTGATAATTTTAGAAGCATTCAGTATTTACAATATATTAACACTACTTACTTTATAAAAAATATCATTAAGAATGGCATTCTAATTCTACATTAGTGATTTATTTTTAGGCCACTAATAAAAATGGTGAGGGTGGCTGCCATGGCTCAGCAGGCAGAGCTCCGACCTGCCATGCTGGAGGTCTGGAGTTCGATCCCTGGTGTCTCCTGCCCATATGCAAATTAAAAAAAAATAAATAAAAATGGTGAAAAAAGATAAAGATCTTCAGAAATGAATTTCCTAAAAATCATGCTTTAGCTCTTAAAGCAAGTAGGCAAACTATGCTCTATTAAGAATCAAAAATTGGAATTTATATCCTATGTTCCTGTATCTCCTTTTTAAATGCCATTTAACAATAATTTTAATCATTATTCTTCAATTACCTAAAGATCAACATGATTCTTACATATACTCTGAAACAAACATTTCCTTTGGTATGTCATCTCATGCTATATATCTTTCCTTCTTTAAAAAGAAGGTGTCTATGTTCAGAGAAATTTCATTGTAGAAGTCTGATTTCCTCCTTTCAAAATGATTATTCAGACAAGTTAGATATGAAGCTCTGTGCTTATCTTTGTTCTGCATACAGAAAAATAGTGAATGCAGAAATTCACACTGTTATAAAGGACTGCAGTTTACATCTATGCTGTTTCCCACAGAAAGCTTGAGAACTTTGTTTTATTAAATACATTAGATATGTTGAAAATTGGAACCCAATTAATAGGATTTCAAGGATATTTTCTGCCAGAATAGGATTCTGAATAATCTAATTCAGATTGTTGATGTCATGGCATTTTATTTCTTGGGACATTAAGCTACCAGACCTGGGTTTGGGACCAATTGCACTTGCACTGCAACCTGATATAATGGACTAATAATGAGGAAAGTTAATTTGCCCTGCTTTTGCCAGTAAGAATCTTGAACACTCTCTATTTTCTCCTCATGTTTGTCTTAGAGACTACAGAGAAGATATTTTTTCCCAGAGTACTTGCACCAGCAAAACCTGAGGCATCTTTCTCAGCTAATGAAGTGAAAAGTATAAAAGTTTGGGGCAATCTCTATGGAAACTTTTGAATATGGTGACCTACTGGTACTGAATGTATATGAGGTGACACTTCATTCTAGATGGAAAATTGTCATAGTTGGGAGATGGTAGCACTTTATAAAAGCCACTAAAGTGATTTCTGCCTCAGTTTCCAGCACCGTAAAAGGCATAATCATCTAATTTGTAGTCATATTATTGGTATTAATGAGGTAATTCTTAAAATTACATTAAATTTCTTAAAGACAAGCATTACATAAATAGGAAGCACTCTCTTAAATGGGCAAAAGCTCAAGAAAGAGTGACTAAATTTGATATATAAAATGCAGTCTGAAATTTAAGTAATTGCCCAGAAATCAGGACTTAGGGCCAATTACTAGACAGCCAATCTGTGTCATTTGAGAAAAATTGTTCAGGGCATCCTTTCTTCAATTCCAACATTTGTTTATTACATGAAGTACATAATTTAACACTAAATAAAGACATGGTTACTTTTCCTCCATGTATCATTGCTGACTGCTAAAAAAAAGAATACAATTAAATTGGTAGTCAGAATCTTTCCCTAAGTGATGATAATTGGATTTTAGATTCATAGGAAACCATTCAATTGGAAAGAAATGTTTAGAGCAAATATAAAGGCTCTGTCTTCACTATATGGTATTTTATATTTTCTTCTGCATTGCAATAACTTTGAAAAGGAAGAGACAGGCACAAAATGTGCATCTGACATTTAGCTTAAAGTATGAAGTGTTAATCATTCAGATTTCTTATATTCATGTTCACATGATTATTGTGGAACTTCTTTTCAGGTAATAAGAAACCTTATAAAATCTGTATGGATTGTCCCTTGAATATATAGCACTGGTCTAAGATACATCAGTGGATAAACAACAAGGGCCCAAGCTATCTGATTTTACCATTGTAAATGGTAGCCATGTCATTAACCTTATATAAGAATGTTTTCATAGTTACACATTTGTGCTTTTATCAAGTATCATCAGTATTTTAGAAGATGTACATAAACAGTGTACCACAGAAACCTAGGATTTAAAATAGAGAGGAAGTAGAATCACATAGCATGTCTTGAAAATGTGTCACTGGTGATTTGGTGATAAGAAAGCTATTAATGTTTTGGTTTATTTAAAAAATTGCAAGTTGTTTAATCAGGGGAATTTTCACTGAGTTGAGAGCTATAGTTATGAGGCATTATTTTCTAGAACAATATCTGCAGGAAGCTACATGAGTTCTCAATATAGAACAAAGAAAAATTAAACTTCACTTATTTGGAGGAAAGGTTGGAGATGGGCTATATAGCATAAGACATACATAAGAAAGAAAAAACAAGTCAGGATGACACGTGCTTCCAAAATAGAATTGAGTACACTTTAGATAAATATGATTTGTGTAACTAAAATTTATTTTCTTGTTTTGTGACTTGACTAACTAGTTGAAAGAATTTACAGGTGAAGTAAATATGATGGAGTATTTAGCAAAAAAAATTACATATAAAATCTATTGAAAACCATTGACAATGAATCAGATGTCAGAGCCAAAACATACTGAGGAAATTCACCCTAGAATGGAGGGTACTAAGTAATACACTTTCTGAACTGGTCATTCCTATATAAAAATCAAAACTACATTTCAATGTTTAAATGAAAACATATTCTTGTAGTTGTTTATTATCTCTTAATTGAAAAATATTACCAACTCTTCATGAAGTTACAAATTCTTTCTTCCAAGGCCTCTTTCAGGATGCCCCTTCATTCTACCTCATTACAGAGGAATATCGTTCTCCTTCCATAGTGTGATGTGCTTATATACAGAAATGTAATATATCATTCAGATGTCCCTTTAGGCCATTGCATTTTGAAAGCCATGGTTTTCTGAACATAGCAATTATATGGTAGCTATACAGATAAAAGGAACGCTTTCTTAAGTTAATGTCACTAATACTTTGGAAGTTTTTGGTAGACTATGTGGTAACTAATGCCAAAGGAAGGAAGCATATCACAAAATGTTATATACAACTAGATGTGTATATCAGAGTTATAAAAATTTTATTACCCAGATCACTAATTTTCATATTTATTTTTGCTTTGTCTATGCATACAACTAAATATACCAATCTTTTGGTCAAGAGTACCTTTCAGTTTGTTATAATTGTCTTATCCTTTCTCTAGCAAATAGTATTTTACAAAGGATTTTTAAAAATATTGCCTAATATACATTTATGTTTGATATGCATATATGAATAGATACACAAACATATACTTCAAAATTTATTTTCTAATAACTACAAATAAATTGTAGATTATAACTTATATGAGAAACTATCTTCAGGTGATAAAATAAACCAATTACTTCCACTAAACTACTTGGTCTCTTTTCTTCTAATATAAAGAAGGTATAGAGAAATCTACTTTCTTAAACATGTTCCCCTTTGACTCACAATTTATTGGTAAGTGGGGACAAAGGTGATTCTCTATTTAGTATATTGACCCTGGAGAGAGATATATTTCAAGGGAAGATTTTGCAGGCTAAGTGGGCTCAACTTTTAAGTAAGTAAATCCGTACAGATAATTCCTTACAATTTCTTTTTTAAGTTAGGGAGAACTACAATGCAATTCCAAATTCAATTCAAGTTTTTGACCCTGATCTACTAGAACCTAAATATACTCAATCTAATTATATCAGTGACCAAAAATAACAAAACCTGTCTACTTCCTTGTGCCTCCTTCTTTTCATTGTTTACTGGGGATAAGATATACTTAAGGTTAAACAGAATGAGAGTGGAAGAACAGTTACATAGGAGAGTAAGAGCTTACAGGAGTTTTATAGGAAGGTCATAACCCATCCTTATTGTGAAATGTATGTTTCATTCAAACTGTTTAATTCACTGCTGTTTTTAAAACATTAACCTTTTAACATAATGTAATACCCTGAAAGTTAACAATATTCATCATTTCACAAATTAATCAATTTCAAAGATCATTACCAAGTTAGTTATTTTCCACCAAGTGGAAAAATCCAGAAAGTGATCTTGTGACAGACATAAAAATATATTGTAGTTCTTTATAAAGCATTCAGTGCCTAAAATATGGAAAGGGTTGGTTAAGAAAAATGGATTAGGGGGGAGAATGGCAGAATTTATGGATCTGCCTTTTGTTGCTTTGTTTCATTTTGTTTTTGCATTTTCAAAATGTTCCTTGACCTGTGCAGACTAGTTTTAAAATACTATAGTTTAACCTGTGGTTTAGAATACACTTTCTGCTAATGGAATGCTATGACAAAAAGTTAAACTAGTGCAGAATGACAGTTACAATATGAACAAGGTTTGCAGTAGAGTGAGCCTTTGCAAGAGACTCTTGCTCTAATTGAATCAGGGCAATCACAGGCATGATAAGCAGTATGTTTTGAGAAAAGATGTTCCATGTGTCCAAACATTTTGGGACACTGGGTGATCTCTTTTCCTGAAACAATGAGCAATACAGTAATTTTTAAATTCTGTCTTGCTTTTTGACCTTGGCTTCACTGTGGCATAGTTCTCTCCTCCAAAAAACAAAATGTTAACTTATGAATGAGACACAAGGGAGGGGAAAAATGAATATAAGCAAATTCAAATGTGTTGCATGTATATATAGTAAAATCATGAAACCAACTATTCAGATGTGAGAATTAGAACATTTGAACACCTTCATTTATAAGATACTGCCTAGTACTATCCCCACTGGAATTGTAATTGTGAGCCAATAAGATAGAATATGAAAAATAGAAGTTTATTCTGAGAATCATATTAGATATTTTCCCTGATATCAGATTCTGCAATAAGTTCTGGCTGTCATTTGCAAGATTACTTATCTGTGTCCTACATTACCTTTCCATTTCGAGGACAAAAACAGAGAATAATTAGGTCCAATAAGATCAATGATAACTTTGTTTGTACGTGCTTTTAGTTAACCAAATTGTTTTCAGGACAGTCAGCTCCACACTTAGCTTTCAGTGGAATTTGATTTCTAAGACTAAATTAGTGCCTCAGAAATGTCATGTTCTTATTTTAATGAGTTTATAATTAAGCAGAATACAGGTTGTTTTCTTTACAGAATCCCACCCACAAGAATTTTATTGATTACCTGTAAATTTATATGAAATAACACATCAAGGGGAAAGGAAAGCAGAAAACAAATTATGATCTAATCTAAGATGTAGATCTATATTGGAGTGAGACTGCTGACCTGTGAAATACATGCAAGGAATATTTACAGAATCATTTCTATTTCAAAAATGATGAAAAATTTTCTTCTCTGTGTGTTAGGGTGAGAAAGTCAAATTCAGAAGTGGTGAAGGTACTTGTAAACTTACAATTATGCCAAAATAATTTGTATATACTTGCATTAGAGAGAAATGTATTTTTTAGTTGTAGAGGAAAAAAAATTATTATCCCCAAAAGTTGTTTTATGTAGAGGGAAGATAGATTTAAAGAGAACACTGTCACATGTGGAAGAATCACTGAAATGAAATGCATGAATGTTAAAGGTAACAATTTAGCCTTGTATATATTCTCAAGTATCATTGAGTTACTAAAATTACTTTGAGAACACTATGTTGTAATGGACCTTTTTCTCATGGCAACCTCTCCCAAGGTAGGGTCATCTCCATCAGTCGAAATAATGGCTACATATAGAAAAGATATTTACTTTTGTATATATGTTATATTCTGCAATTAAAAAACATTTTAAAAAGAAAAGATATTTATAACTGTAAAGCAAGAAATTATTTCATTATTCCTTATTTTTCTAGTTGTTTAGCCAACATTACTGAGTGCTACATTATACCAGGATCCAAGGTAGGAATTAGAATAAACGAATGAACAAAACACACCCTCTCCAGTAGAAACTGATAAAAATTAGAAATTTAAATGTAATATGATGTGTGTGCAGGGTATTATGAGTTCTGAGGAGAGCCACAATAAAGAGTACTTAAGTTTTTATATTAATAGAAGCTTCTTTGTACATTAATTATTAAGCATAGATAAAACATCATCTTGTCCTGAGATTATTTGTAGAATAATGTAATCAGAACATAAGGGTACATTAATGGTAGAAAAGAATGAAAACATAAATGGCATGAAGTTAGGGAGAACTTCTAAAGCCATTCTAAAAAGCTGGATAAAATTAAATCTTTTGGAAGACAATATAATTTTGTTTTGTTTTTTTTTCCAACTTTCAGGGAAAAGCCCTGTGTAAAAATAAATGATTAAAGAAATTTGAGCTGAAAACATATCTGAAATAATTCCAGATGGACCACTCTCAAATGCTTCAACTTGGAGGTTTTCTAAGACCTCACCAGTATCCCAGTGATGAACATGTCCAAAAGGATAAAGTCAGAAGCATGAGCAGATTTGGAAAAAAACAAGGATATCCTACAATTTATACTCAGAGACATAAGGACCACAGGCAAGTGTTGAGACAATTTCCTCAGGGGCGTGTTGGCAACTATAGTGGTTTGCTTGGCTTAGGGTATGTATGCAGTTCTAAGGGCTTCTTCAGTGGCATACCCTAAGGAAAAGTGTAAAGTTCAGGAACTAAGAAGAAAGTTTTTCAAAGACCAAAGTATGATTTAAAGCTGTGTACAAACTGAATGAGGGAAGAGGATAGATGGGTTTTTATCAAGTTCTATTTTCTTCTAGGCCCTGGATTATGAAGTTTAGCTTTGATTATGCTTACTAAATTCAAGGTAGCCATTTTCCCTTGAGGAATACCACATCATTTTTTCCAGACATATTGTAGTCTTTCTTTGCAGTTATTTCATTACAAGGCTTAAGAACCCCTAAATAGAACTGTAAATATAAACCTTACTTCAAAATTGAATTCTTAGGTGATTATAGTGAGAAAAACTGATGAAAGTCCGCTGAGAAAGAAAGAAAAGAAAGTAGATCCTACATTAAGTGATGTGATTAAACAATTCTGAAAACAAGGACAATTTTCCTCATTTATAAAATTAGTGGTTATAAGAAGACCATTTATAGGATCTTGAGACTTTAAATATTTCATGATTCTAGATTATTCTACCTAGATCATTTCTTAAAATTCTTTTTGGCAAAAGGTTTTTTAGTAATAAATTGCATCTAAAATAGAATGAGTGTTATTTTAACAGATTGGCAAATGCATTTTACCTACCAAATGAATTGGTAGCATTATTTCTCTTCCACTTAGAATGTCTTTAATTGGGGATCCATGGACACATTTTTCAAGTGATCTCTCTTGTTTCTGAAACTGGAGCCCATCCATGCACAGTCACTATTCTAAGGTTGAGCTTGTATTTGAATTAGAACTCTCACCAATGTAAAACATATAAATTAAAGATGTATTCATTAAAAAATTAAAGCATCAGTTTGTATGATCCTCAAGTCAAAATTTATAACTTTTCAAATTGCACAAGACATCAAAGTAATAATTTGTGATATTATTGAAATGAACGTTTTGGTCTGTATTCAGGGATTCTTATGATAAGTACAAAATTTTGAGTCTATGAAGGAGACATTAAGAAAAATAAGGGAGATATAGTATATTTTGTATTGAAGAAGTAGAATTCCATGTAAGTTTCCAGGAAAAAAATCTAGTTTAGAATTTTTTGATGTAGGTATAAATTTGAAAGACTGCTTACAGTAGATAAATTTAAGAAGAAATCAATATAATTCCACTTATGTTTTCATAACTGATAAGTATAAAGAAGGAATTTATTATTATTCATTTTTTCTCTTGTGAAAAATTAACTATAAATTTATTTT
>PVIY010063220.1:0-10576 GCA_004026745.1 Myrmecophaga tridactyla | reverse complement strand
CCGTCCCTTGATGCTGAATCTCAGCTCATTCCAGGTTCTCTGTTGCATGTTGCCAGGAAGGTACACATCCCTGGGAGTCATGTCCCACGCAGAGAGGGGAAGGGTGGTGAGACTGCTCATCATGTTGGCTGGAGAGAGAGGCCACATCTGAGTAACAAAAGAGGCCCTCCTGGGGGTGACTCTTAGGCCTAAATTTTAATATACAATCTATTTTGTAGTGAGTTTGTTTTCTCTTTTAAGTACTTCTTGGTTCTTTTTATTTTCTTCTTATTCCTAGTCCAGGGTCCAACACCTCACACCAGAATCATGCCATTATATGTGCTATTTCCCAGTATGGAAAACACTGCTGCTTGCCTATTAAATATCCATTCTTTTCCCCCTGCCATTATTTAAAAAGCTCCATTTATTTGTGGGTTTCAATATGCTCAAATGAAAATGTTGCCTTTGTATCTAGGGGTTTTGCCTATGAGCGATTTTACTGAGTGAGAATTCTGTAAGACCCATAGTTTTCCTGATAAGAAGGAAAGAGCTAGTTGGCACATGTCCTTTGCCCTCCCCTTTCCTCCCTTTTTTCTTACATGGAATATAGATGCAATGCCTGGAGATGGAACAATCATTATGGGTTCATGAGGATGGAAGTCACCGACTAAAGTTTGCTGAACAGAAAGATAGATGGAACCTTGGCCTCTGTTGGTTTCATGAAACATCATTCTAGCCATGGACTGCTCCCCTCTAGATATTTTTTACATGAGAAAAATAACCTCTATTAATAAAGCCTCCATAGTCAGGTTTCTGTTACATGCAATCTTCCTAATATACCCAACTATACATCTTACGTGTGTGTGGGTACTTGGTAAATGTCAATTCCCCTGCTACCACCCCACCTAGCTCTTCTTTCTCCTTCCCAGTTTCCCTTTGACCAACTGTTTCTCCCAGTCCATCCTGGGAAAGCTGTTAGACAAAGTTTGATAAAATGTTTCCTCCATTGCAACATATTCCAGACTGGCATCAACTAATGACTCTCTTTTGCCTATCAGCTCAAGTTTAAACCACCCAGTTAATTTATCCCTTAGTCTTAACTTTACTTCTCCATTTAATTCTGTTTATGCAATCTTATTCTAACACAAGGGCAAGATGCTTTTGCTTTGGTTTTACTGTTCTGTCCATTTTATTCTAGAGCTCCCCTAGCAATACTCCTAAAGGCCAGTGGAAGACTTATGTCTTTCTGGGCCCATTCCATGCTGAGGCAGTAGAGGGCAATGATTAAGACACCACACTTTAAGGCAAACAGGGACGTTTTAAATCCCAGCTCAGATACTTTCTGGCATTGAGACTTTGGAAAAGTTCCCTAACCTCTTTAAGCCTCAATTTCATATCTGTAAAATGAGTATATCAATACTACTGGGTTCTCGTGAAGACTAAATAATAAGTATTTAAAGCATTGAACATAGTATATTCATAGGACCTCATCACTATCAATAGGTAGATATTATTTCAGCCATTTCTACTTTCTAAACTCCTATTACACTCAGAGTAATTACAATACTTATTTACATTGCCTTATTTTGTCTCTGAGATCATCTGCCATTTATCATTTTTCTGCTTCTTTTATGACCCCCAGGTTGTTTCGTTCAGTTCTAGGTTTGTAGTAGGTTCTTAAAAATACTGAGGAATTTATTGATTGATTATATAAAAGATGTCCTGGAAATCATGTCTCAGGAAAATAAAGTTTTTGCTGAAGTTAGGAAGCCAAGAGGACAGCCTATAAAGAAGACCAATTTTGCATTGAAAGCTCATCTAACAGTCTTTACAGAGAAATCAGGATATAAACAGCGTGCACCTGCTACAGATAGCTCCTACTCTTCTACAAATTCAGCCCCCTTCCCACCAGTCTCCCCCTTCCAAATGCTAATTCAACACTAAAACTTTGTGGAACGATGAAGATTTTAGTGGAGAAAAACCTTCTAAATGACCCTTTGAAATCTTGGTTCTTCCATGTTGTCTCTTTTCCTGGTTGTCTACTTCTTCTCATCTTTCTCGCTCAAAGGAGCTCTGAAAATTCCCCAGATGAAGACCATGGTCTGCCATCATCTGAAGCACTGAGGTCTTCCCATGCAGCTTGCAAACCCTGTCTCGGCAAACCAAAGCCCTGTTGGCGAGTCATCCCTGGAAGGAGCATGCTTCTTGGAGAGAGCTTGGGTTGTATAAATAGGCAAAAAAGAACCCCATTCAGAATGGATAGAAAATTCAAATCAGCTCTCTTATTACCTTTACTACTCAAGGTTGGTTGGAACCACACATATCAAGATTAAGGTGTCTATCATGTCACTAGGATTCCTCCAGGTATAGGATCTTATGGCAAGGTCTTGTCCTCTTTTAATCAAGACCTACATACACAGAAGCAATTCATTCCACCACATGTACCTCCAGGATTTGAAAATGGTGAACAAATAAAGTAACGTGATGGTGCCATTACCTTTGATTCTGTGCTGCCTTGAAACACTCAGGGCCCTGAACAGGTGTCAGGCTCTTTTTCATCTTCTCTCTTTGGGAGATTTAGGTTCCAAGTATTTCCCACATGAGGTCCGGAATGGTTGAAGACCATTCCACTGACATCCTATTATGACTTAGGAGCGAATTTGCCAGAAAATACGCATATTAATGGAATATTTCTAGGATTTGTTCCCATTTTTTTATGAACAGAGAACCATCTCCAACAATTTATAGATCATTTGGTTATAGATCATAAGATGTGTTTTGACTCCTCCTTCTCCCCTTTCCTCCTCCTACTCTCAGCTGCTGCCACCAGCTATTGTCCTCTTTGTGGTTGTTAGTGTTTGCATGTATGATGTGTGTGAACATTTATGCATATTTGTAACCTTGAGGTTGTACATGAAATCTTATGGTCCTTTGAGATAGCTTTTTTTCAGTCATGAAGACTTCTTGTCACCTTCCCTCCCTCCCCTCTTTTCCTCCTCCTACCAAGCTGCTGTTTTCTGCCTCTGTTGCAACTGGGTCATGTTTTTAACTTTACCAAGAGGAAGCCAGGGGCCTTCAGTGGGAAAGCAAGAGGTTTCCAGTGCCCACCAAATACAGATGCTCAGGAAATGGGGAACCCACATGGCTTGCATATAGGGAACTTCTCAGCTAAAATACTGTGTCCTGTGTGGGAGGCCCAGTTCACTCCTTGCCGTCTCCCAGCCTGCCTGACTCCAAATGTCCCCTGGAATAATTCAACTTCTTATCTAAGATACAAGCCAGCTTCCTTGAACCACCAACTGTTCCATTGCACAACAAATCGGTTATATAAGAGGATCTTAAGAAAGAATAAAATCATGAACAATACATAACTGTCTCCCGCCAGGCCTCAGCCCAGACCCCAGGAAGGGGGCCCTGTTGGGGCAGTTGGTCCATTTGTAAGCAGAAGCTGCAGAGTGGGCTATTGGCTACAATGAATAGCTACAAATTGCCTTTAATGTTTCCTCTGACTCTCTCCAAGCCCACTGTACCTTATCACCCCAAATGGAGGCCCTAATTATCCTGGATGAAAATAGAAAGCTCCTCATCATTTATTTATTTTTAGCACTTGCTCAAACTAATTGGAAGCCCTGTAACCCATACATAATACAGTGATCTGCACAAAACTGACAGCTACTTAATGATGGACTATATTGTACGAGGACAAGGAACATGAGGCTTACTCTGTACCGGTTACTTACAGGAGGTGGCAAGGCCCAGTTTGATTGTCTGCTGCTCTCTGGGGGGTTGTGTTTTCTTATAAACTCTGTTTGCAAGGGTTATTAGCCAAAAATGACATAGCCAAAGCTCAATGAAGCCAGCCGGGCTCTTTAGGAAAAGTTGTGACCCCATCAGCCCTTTCTCTGCTGCTCCACCTGGACTTCACTGATGGGTTGATGTATTCAAGTCTCTGCGAGAAGTAAGCTGGACATTTAGAAGGGCTGGGTCCTTGAATCTTTGACCTTCCTTGATTCTGATGGGAAAGTTTGGTAGTCGTTTGGGCAGAGCAGGCAATCTAGAGTCAAACAAGTCCGGGGAGAGACTTATCTTTAATATACTACTTTTTTTTTTTTTTTAAATTTGCATATGGGCAGGAGGCACCAGGGATCGAACTCCAGACCTCCAGCACCGCAGGTTGGAGCTCAGCCTGCTGAGCCACGGCAGCCACCCTAATATACTACTTTTATTTGTCTTCGTATAAATTGCTTAATCATTCAGAGCCTCAGCTCCTTCATGTCTCAAAATGAAGAGAATAAGACCCACCTTCCTGTGTGTTTGGAGGAGTAATGTAGAAGCACCAATTAAACTGTTTAATGCAAGCTTAGATATTCAATTAAAAAATCTCCTTTCCTTCTTTGAATTTATAACATCTGCAAGATTTCTTAGATATATAGATCTATTTCTTAGATGTATTTGCTCTAGGGAGTTATGAAATAAATGTGCTAAGACTTGGCCTTCCATTCTGTTTTTTATTGGTGCGTTCATAACGTAACATAGACAAAATAGCAAGGTACCATACAAGATACCACTGAGAAAATGCAAGAATTCTTTTACTGATTCCACCTGAAAACGTGCCTAAGGGCTTTGGAATCAGGAAGGTCTGCCTTTGAAGCCCAGTTTTTCCATTTACTAATGTAAATGGATGAGTTATTTAATATCTTTGAGCTTTAATTTTTGAATCTTATCTCACAGGAATTTAGTGAATATTAAATAGAATAACAAGTATAAAGCAACTAATTAAGTGCTTGAAATAGAGTAGGTGTCCCCTAGTTTTAAACTGGGATTAGACATTTGCTCATGCAGCAAATGTTTATTGAACACCTACTGCGTGTCAGGCACTCTTCTAGTTACTGGGGATCATATAGTCTGGCTTGGGGAGACAGAAGATGAACTGGAGAACAAGTTAATTCAGATTTGTTTTTAAAAGATAGATGGTGCTAGGTTCAAGCTGCAATGTTTCTTTTTCCTCCCAACTATATTTCATGGGAAACCCTCCATGATATTACACAGAGAACTTCTTCTTCCTAATTTATTTGGAATTTAGACATTCCCTTATTGATGGATACCTAAATTTTTTGCTTTGGAAAAGTGAATTAGAAAAATTATGTCCTTGCTCCTATATTATTACCCTCATATGAGAACTTCTGTGGGTACATTCTGTTTCATAGCTTTCATGATTTAAATTTAAATACTATGGACTCAAATATTATCAACTTTCATGGTTTTAATGTTTAACATGCCTTTTGCAATTGCTTTCATCTTTCTTGACTGATATTTGCCAACAGTTCATCAGTTATGTCAGCTTTCTAGAAGCATTTTGACAAAGTTTTGTCAAGTGAACCTTTCCCAGTTTTCCATTTATTTCCTCTTCATGGGCCATAGTGCATTGAGCTAAGAATACAGAATGCAGAATGCAAAAAGAAGCAGATGAGGGTTTGAATTTCTGGGCTGCTTCTTACTAGGTATGACTGTGGGTAAATCTCTTCACCATTCCAGGTCTTACTTCTTTGTCTGCAAACAGGATAATAATTCCAACCTACCTTTATTCACTCACATATATTGTTCAATTGGCAATTCTCCAGGTACTTAGCCTCAAATCCCTGAAAATCCCCTGAAGTCTCTTTCAGAATCTGCTCAGAGGTCTCTTTTGCCTCGTGCTCCTTCTCTTTAACCTATGTTCCTTCATGTAACAGCTTTCTTGGAAGATTTAGTTTTCAAACTTTCTTATTCAATTGTGTTGGGTTTTGGTTTGTTTTACTTACTGGTGTTGACACTTCATTGCAACATAATAACACTTGCCTCACCAGATCATTATGAGGTATAAAGGAGAGTATGTGATAATTTTAGATGCAGGGTTTCAGTGTCTAGTCTTCCTTTCTATATCTTGCTTAGGTTTGATAAGGCCAAAGCTGGAAGTCCCATCAATGAAAAGTTAGTACAGGATAATGTTTAAATTGCCTGGGAAAGTGCATCTCAAATTTTTTGGGTTCAGGATCCTGTTAAGCTCTTAAAAATTATTGAGAACCCCAAAGAGCTTTTGTTTATGAAGATTATATCAACATTTATCATAGTAGAGATTAAAATAAGAAAAAAATTGCTTATTTTAATTCATTATAAATAACATTACATGTTAATATAAATAATATTTTTTAAAAAGCTGTTATTAAAAGCAAAAAAATGCAAAGAATGATATTGTGCTACACTTTTGGAAATCTTTTAATGTCCAGTTCAAGAGAAGATAGATCTGCAGATCTACTTCTGTAATCAATCTACTGTGATATGTTATTTTGGTTGTAGTATATGAAGAAAATTTTGCATTGCACAGTCATGTAGTTAGAAAAGGAAGAACCCTGTAAAGCCCTGGAAGAGATCATGAGGAACCCTGTGGAGCTTTTTGATCACACTTTGAGAACCACTGGCATAGGTGCATGGCATCTAGTCTGCAACATTGATACATTCTTGATTTAACCAACAAGGCCATTTGAACATGGCTTCGACTCAACATCAAAGATCTCAGTGGAATAATGGGCTGTATGTGAGAAGTGACACACAGAGATCATTTGAGGCTTTGAAGCCCACACAGTATTACTCAAAAAACATGCTTATAACTTTATTTTTTGCCCCAAATATATGCAGTGGTGGTAATGAGCACAGGCTTTGGAGGTTGAAAAGTCAGGCTTATTCCCAGCCCCAATATTTACTAGGTGTGTGAGCTAAGAAATGGCTTAATCTCTCCACAACTCAATTTCCCCATCTGTAAAATACTCTACTTCATAAGATTCTCATGAAAATTAATGAGACAATGCATTGGAAGGTTTTAGCATAGTGCCTGGCATGTATTAAATACATCACGAATGTGAGTTCTTCGGTCAACAACCCTTGCTTTCTCACTGCTTATCAATATTAGATAAGCTTAATACCCGCCACCAGCAAGCTCTTCCTTTAAAAAGAAAGCAAAAAAGGCATATATGTGCAATAATTGTTTAAAGTGGAATTTAAGAAATAAGGCTACATACCCTTTTTTGTACTTTATCAGTTTTTTCAGTGGCTCTGTCTCAAATGCAGAGAAGAGATTAGAATTTGAGTGATTTTTGTGGTATTTTAGGTTAATTTCCATAATTTTGTCCAAAATTCTCAGAAAATTAAAGAATTATAGGCCTGACTTGAACCATTCAAACAATTTCCTCAATTATTCATATCACTTCATAAATTTATCAGTCAGGGTCAACCAGAGAACAGACCACTAAGGTATACTCTCTGTATACATTATATATGTATATATGGACACATACATGTATATGTATATCTATGTATGCGCCTATATATGTATATGTATGTATGCATGGATTTGTTACAGGAATTTGTCTTACATGATATGGGAGCTAGCTTAGTCTCTAAGGCTGCTTAAGCAGTCTCAGAAAGTCTTCATGTCTAATGCTAGAACTTCAAGTCCACAGGATAGGTAGTCAGAAAGGGAAGATCAGGCTGGAAACTACAAGAACGAGATGCTACATGATCCATTCTTTTTTTTTTTTAACATTTTTTAAATTGTGAAATATAACATATATACAAAAAAGCAATACATTTCAAAGTACATTGTAGCAAGTAGTTATAGAACTGATTTCAGAGTTTGGTGTGGATTATAGTTACAGAATTTTAGGTTTTTCCTTCTAGCTGCTCCAAAACACTGGAGACTAAAAGAAATATTGATGTAATGATTCTGCAGTCATACTCATTTGTTAAATCCTATCTTCTCTATTATAACTTCTTCTTCTTTGATCCTTCTCCCAATCCTTATGGGTATTTGGGCTCTGCTCTTTCTAACTTTTTCCTGTCGAAAGGGGTATTGATAATATAGGGTAGGGGGATGGAACTAGTTGATATTCTTGGAGAGGTTGGCCTCTCTGGGTTTCAGAATTTATCTGGCCTAGGAATTGATCCGGAAGTTGTAGGTTTTTGGAAAGCTACATGATCCATTCTTATAGCCTCTGACCTTGGTGATAAGAGCATTCTGCAGAAGCTGGGGCCCTTCATCAGAGAGAGCAAAACGCACATACCTGACCCATCGGTAAACTGAAGGAGAGGAATTGCAGGCCTGGCTGCTATTTCATACGAACCAGATGAATCAGCAAATCAGCAAAGGTGTGTGTAAGCTGCAAAATGACTCCTGCTTCCCTCCTGTCCTCCAAAATCACCTACAAATCTCCCTTGTGGCCACCTTAACCAGAAATATATAAGAAAGGGAATATTAAGACGTGGCACAGCTTGGACAAACTGACACATTATACAGTCATCATGAAGAACTTTAGGCCTAGCATGTCATTAGTTGAAACTTGCTTTCCTTAAGGTTGCCTATCTTGATGTTAATGCTGGTGGTAAGAAAAAAACTCTTCTTTGAGAATTACTGTAAACCTTTCATCACATGGTGTGCATCCCAAATTCACTCTACTTGTGGGGAACAAATACTTCAGGTAGAGAACATATTTTAACATGATCCTAGGTTGGTAGGCCTCCCAGATGATGGGCAAAAGCAAAGGCAAACCTCTCTAGAGGAAAGCAAGCTGAGTCTCAAGGAATTCTAATAGAGTTCTAAGGAACATGGTCTCTCAATCAAAAAGTACAAAACTAACACATAAATTAATCAAAATGAATGAGATCCAGCAGAAGCAATAGACAGCCATATCAGAACCATAAAATTCCTGATATTGGAATGACCTGATATAGAGTACAAAAAAGGTTAGTAAGTTTCAAGAAATTAAAGAGGTTTATAAATATGAACAATTATAAGAGATTATAAGAACGATCAAGCATCTCTGAAAAGGAATCAAAGAACATATTTAGAAACAAAAATTATGATAATTAAATTTTAGAAACCATACTGGATATGTTAAAAAGAAGGTTTGATAATAATATGAGGTATTCGTTAATACTGGATAAATCTAAATATAATTTGGATGAGACAATAAATCAATATCCAAGTTGTGTGATTAAATAAAGGCATAGCTCTAAGGCTTAACATGATAGTGTTTAAGTTGCAAGGAAGGTGATCATTAATATTGCCTTATATTGCCTGGGAGGAGGGTAAAGATGTTGATTATGTTCCAATATTTAGAGTAGGCACTAAAAAATCACTGCTAATTGTTCCCAATATCTATTTTTCCTTTCTTCAATGATAATGAAACCTCAATTTTTAGCTAACCATATGGACATTTTTAGCCTTCGAGGCCAGTGTTGAATTATGTGTAATGGATTGCATTTTTATCCCCAAATATATTCTACTCCTCCCAATGCTAGGACCATACCACTCCATCCACTAACATCAGTAGCCTTCTACTGTGTGATGCCTTCCCCTTGGAGGGTTATATTTCCCCACTCTAATGATTTCCAGTTTGGCCATGTGACCTGTTCAACCGAGAAAATGGTTGAGCAGAAGTTTTCAGAGCCAAACTGACTGTGATAGATAGGATCAGGTGCCAACTTGCCCAGGTTCAGTGCCTAGTTGTTCTGTTGCTGTGGACTTGAATCATCAGCACCTGGATTTCATCTTTGGCTGATTACATCTGTGGTTGGCTAAGGGTCCACAATGAGTGACATTCTAATCTAATCAGCTGGAGCTTAAAAGAAGAAGTCAGCAGAGAGAATCTCTCTCTTCACTTTGGCCAGCCAGCATCTCCTGGGGAATTCATCAAAGACATTCAACAGAGCTGCCAGCTTGCAGCTTGCCCTGCAGAATTTGGACTAGTGTATCCCCATGGTTGCATGAAATACTTTTATAGAGACTCATATTTACAGATATCTCCTGTTGGTTCTGTTTCCCTAGAGAACTCTGACTACTAGTTTTCAGAGCCAAACTGACATTTTGCCATTTTTCTTTTCCTTATGCCATATCTTTAGCAATGTTCCAGAAAGAGGCTGCCACTTAAGCTTGGGTCCAACAATGAAGATTCATGGCTGAAATGGATCTGTACTATGAATAAGAAATAAACTGTGTTGTGGAAAGCAACTTAGGTTTTGGAGTTGTCCATTGCTGCCACATATGTTGGCTTAAGATGAGTGTTACAGAAATTAGTATCTAGAAATGAGTGCTACCATCATAAAACAGCAATAACAAGCCAAAAAATTTTAAATATATCTTACCGGCTTTCAGAATGTGCAGTGATGAGCCAGGAAACTGTTAATGGAGGCTGGAAAGATGGCAATCCATGTTATACCGTGGTGAAAAACTGAGTAAAACGGTTACCTAAATTCACTTGAAAGGCAAATAAGGCACCTAATGAATTTACGGTTTAAGATGAAGAATGAAAGAAAACAGAATGAGATTCTCAAGTTGTATATTAGCCTAAAATGACTAAAACACTAGGTGTGACCCATGCGACCACATATATCTATAATCACAAGTAAGTAAGTAGACTCAACTCTACTTTGATAAGAAATAGATTTTCAGATTAGGGTTTAAAAATCCAACTATAAGCCATTCACAAAACTCATATCTAAAACATTAAGACACCAGAAAAATTTGATAGTGTAAGGGAAGAAAAAGATATAGTAGGCACAGAGG
>PVIY010063219.1:0-10578 GCA_004026745.1 Myrmecophaga tridactyla | reverse complement strand
TGTCTTAAAGCTGCATAATATTCCATCGTATGTATATACCACAGTTTGTTTAGCCACTCGTCTGTTGATGGACATTTTGGCTGTTTCCATCTCTTTGCAATTGTAAATAATGCTGCTATAAACATTGGTGTGCAAATGTCCGTTTGTGTCTTTGCCCTTAAGTCCTCTGAGTAGATACCTAGCAATGGTATTGCTGGGTAATTTAAATATAATTTTAATGGCAAATCTAGAATTTTGTACACACCTAAGAATTAACCAGAATTCAATCTTTCAATGAAAGATAGATGATAGATATGGATGTAGACTTAAGAGTTATTTTATTGAGTATTTGTGTAGCTTAATTATGGAGTAAGAAAAAATCCTGTAATGAATTACATAGAATTTGAAAGCTGGAGGGTCCATATAAATCAAATTAGTTAGCTCCTGCAAGGGAAGTTCAGTGGAAGAATTCTCTTCTGCTCTGCAGGAGACCCAGATTCGATTCCCAGCCTATGCACTTCCCCAAAACAACAACAACAAAAACAATAAAAAATTTCAACAAATGATGCTGCAATAATGAGATAGTCATGGAAAAAATAATGAAATGTGACCCCCACCATGGGCAGACAAAAAAAAGAATCTTAAATTACACAAATATTAACTTAAAAAGAGCAGACTTTCCCACTGCTTTAAATTGAATCAAATTCAAATAAATTTTGGAATAACTCAGTGATTAAAAGTTTAATAAGAATCATTGGTAAGGTAGACTTTATAATACATCCATGTCAAGAGGTATCTTGATTCTCTTTTAAGTTTGCTTGGAAAATGTATGTTTGTATATTTGTGTAATGTACAAATTTACTTGAATTTCTAATAAAATAGCTAAAGTGATTAACACAAAGATTACATAGGCAGCCAGAAATGCCATCATAAGTAGGATTAGAATACAGTTCAGGAAAATTTAAACTAGTTAGAAAAGCTAAGGTAAAGGTCATGTTACTCATGGATCATGAGGATTTCAATTTTCCTGGCACTTCCTCTAGAGAGATAAAATTCACAATCTCCAACGGTACACCCAGTTTCTATCTCAGAGAACTGGACTGCATTCTTTCTTCAGTCAGTAAGATAACTAGAGAAGAAGCAGCCCTAGAAAAGTTTGCTAACTTAATCACATTACTCAGTGCTGCTTGAACTGGAAGGTCTATGATTTCATTGGATCTAAAAGTTCAGAAAATGCAACCTGAGTAAAAATATTGATGGTTGAAGGAAACACACTGAGTGTTAGAACACTAGATTAAGTGGTCATAACTGTGGGATGAAGTTATAGAGGTAAATTCCATCGTCTTGATCAAGGTATTTAATTTCTCTGAGTCTCAGTTTTAACATTTGGCCAAATAAAAAAGCTATATCTTCATTTCAGCATTCTTATGGACACTAAAGTGATGATATGTGAAAGTTGTTGATGCATATTTAATACACATTTATTATTTTTGAGAAGCATAACCCAAAGTGCAGATTGCAAAATATTAGGTGATTTGGATAAGTGGAAATTAAATTATAATTGGGAATACAAGTAAAATAAATATATTACTTCCATGCTTACATTTGAAAAGTGAAGGTGAGAGTAGCGGATATTTTCTTAATAAAGTCAGAATCAAACAGTAAATCCTAAATATCTGAATATTTCAAAGAAAGGCATTCTTTTTATACATTGAAATAATATCTTCAATATACTATTTTACTTTTATAATTTGACTTAGTATTCGAACCTATGATATGGCATATTTCGCAAAATATGTCATCTTTTTCCATCTGTAAAGCCTATTTAGTCTTTCACAAGCAATAAGATTACTGGACTGAAGATAGGAATGAAGTATATTTACAATTCTACTTTCATATGTCTACAAGGAAAGAAGAATAGTTGGAATGCATATCAAGTTATATTTTCAGTGGAGTATCTTCAAAACAATTGGAGAATTTCTTCCCTGATATGGGGGCATCTGGGAGTGTAAAGTCCAAATCAAAAAAATATTCCACTTGGGGCAATAATCTCTGGAATATCTCCTTTATGCCAATTAATCTCATTTAAGGATTGGGTATATTCCTGCTTATTTCCCTCCCCACCCTAATTATTATCCTGGTATTATTTCTATTTCCCAGGTATTAAGCACCTGTAATTATATATTTGATTAATGAAGAGAAAAGAAAAAAAAAAGTTTTTCTTGTTATTAAGTTTTGTTGTAGTTGTTATGTCATTCTCAAACATTTAGCATACTACGGAGACTCTGCTTTTATTTCTTGTTATTATATTTTATATTACTGTCTTATTCAATAATCCCTAATCGATTTTGTCAATCACATTTACATCTTTTTATTTTTTGCTATATATATAGGAAGACAGGAAAGTTAAAAATGCTGCATGCATAAATCAAATTCACATATTGTACCCTTAGCACAGTGGAAAAAAGTAAGGTTGTTTTGGGAAGCTGCAAATGCTATACAAATATCCGGAAGGCAATCAGACTAGAAATGAGGAAAGAACAAAAGTCTCTCTCAGCTTCTAAGCCGCTAAATGCAGAATCACATCAGCCCTGCATATTTGCAGAGGAGAAAGAGAAGCTGCTTCATTTCAGTGCGAGAGAATAACTAGAGAAAAGTGCTGTTGGATATTTGGAAGAGTTCACCAATTGTGCTCAAAGAAGCTACATCTTGGATTCGCTGACAACTGCTCCTAGACATCATTTATCCTGCAATGGTATTGGAAAATTCTCTTGGAGAATGTTGCACTGAATTACCGTGAGGCATTTATTTGAGTCCTGGAATGCTGATTCCCATAATGAAGACTGTAAAACTGAATGTCAGACAATATACTCTAGGAGGTAAGATATGCAATATTAAAGGCACTTGGGCTATTTCTAGGTCTTTCAATAAATGTAAACATGTCAGAAACAGGACTACTGGCCAAGTCAGGTATGTTATAGCTGTATTAATGTATTCCTTTTTAATTGTATTTACTCTTCCTTTTATTGCTTTCCCCAATTTCAAAATATACCACATGAATGTACTCTCTTTTGTTTTAACTGAAGGGAGGGGGGAAATATGTTTTCAGGAAAGCTGACAAATACAGCATAAATGCTTTAAAATGTTTATCTCAAAGGGTATCCTACTCTGCCATCTAGAGGAAAACTGAGAGTCTGACACCTCATTCGGGGAAAAGGTAAACTAGAATAAATTCTTTATGCTTAACATATAAAATTTTGATAAACAAATAATATAAAAGAGCCACAGGAAACAAAATATCCCACACAGCTTTTTCATGTAGATAATGGAAACCAGAAAGATAGAAAAAACATATCTCCACATATTAAAACATATGCACATGCATGCTCACACTAAGAAGGATAAATGCAAAATAAATATACACTGATTTTGCATCATTTTGTTATAGAGACAATCACAAATCTTCAAATCAATTGCACCTGAAAATTATTTGCTTTCTCTCACATCTATATGTTTTTTCAATATAGTGTCTAACTATTGATGTCTTTTTTTCTCCAAGTGTCTGACCTTCATGCTTGGTGCCATAAATGTGCTGGAACCCAGCTTGCATTTTACACATCTTCGTGCATGTTTGGCAAGAATAAAGGGAATGGGTATTCTCAGGTCACATTAATGGAAAGCTTGATTTCTTTCAAACATGTCTATTCTTTTTTATCTACTCTTCTTTTTTTTTGTTACCTGTTCTTAATGAAAGTGAAAATACATAGTACTTAAAGCATTTTTCATGGACTAGAAGTACTCTGGTTATTTTAAAAATATATCTACAATGAATATATACTGATAACATACTTTAATGTATCACAGCGTTTTTGTTGTTTGTGTTGTTTGTCTCTGTTCAGCATAGCACAGTCCAGTTGGATATAATGTATAATTGCAGGCAAGAAAATAACAGAAGGTTCATGAAAAAGTCACTTACCACTATCGTTGAATGAATTTATGTCAGAGACCATGAAAATACTTGGCATCTTCCATTGAATTACTGTTGTCTTTTAAAAGGTCTATATCCAAATGGTGTTTTTATATTGCTCATCTTGTGAATAGAAGATAATCCTGTGAATGTCAGTTTATCTGAAAGCAAGCATGAGGCATGTATTTTGATGAATTGATTTATTCTTCCATATTAAAGTAAAATAAACCACAATTCAATTCAGGTGAAATCTAAACCTTTAAAATGACAACCATCATGAATAAAATTTAAAAAATACCTTCCATTTTTTTATTTTAAAATAATTAGGTAACAGGATCTACTCAGACATTAAATAAATGTCCCTTTGAAAATTATCAGCCAACAAGAGAATATTAATGGCCTGTGATTCTTCTCACGTGAAGGAAAGTGTGCTCGTATATTTCTATCTCAGTACAGTTTGATAATGCCCTTCTGAATTATAATGCCTGGATAATTAATATGATCTAATCCTTCTCTTTCTAAATTTTGAAATGTAAAATAGAAATCATATGCAGGAAGCAATAGAATAGTTATATAAGTCTGATGAATTATTATAGGACAAAAAATACCAAAGTTCAGAAATACAATTTAGCCAGAAACTTCAGAAGTGCTAGATTCACTTTCAAAACCTTTGTTCCCTTCAAGAATAACCACTCTCCTTAATCTTAATGCAATCATTTGATTGCATTTCTTTGCAATTTTATCAACCATGTATGCATCTCAGCCCACATTCAGTCCCACCCATTTCGTTTTTAATTTAATATGTTTTTTTAGTCTTTTTATCTACAAGTTTTTCCCTTTCAACTATTTATTTCTTTGTAACTTTTCTGTTGAAATAGTTGTGACATTTGACCTTTAGAGTTTCCCATAGTCTGGAATTTGCAAGTTCTGTATTCATGGTACAGTTCAATATGTTTCCCTCTCACCCATGTCTCTTGAAAATTGGCAGCTGGGTCCAGCGTTTTCATCAAACTTGTGTTCAATCCCATTGTCAAAGGTATAGATAATGCCGTGTTCTTTCATCAGGAGGCATGGAACTTTCTCTTTTTCTGTTATTTGAACCATTCTTCATCAAGGCCTAGAACCATTGTTGCAGAGTGGATAGCAAAACGGTGAGTCGTTTGGAACATAAATAAATGCTTTAACTACTATTTAGTTTCCTAGTGCTATATTTCATTTAGAAAGGCATGATAAATGTTTTACATAAATCCCATCCTAGTAATAGCTATTTGCTCCCCTATTATCTTCTGAAATTCACCAATTTGGTGTTATTAATATCATTGCGAATATTAACATGTTTGATGGATTTAAATTAGTTTTACCTATTATACATTATGAATCTCAAATTATATCATCTTTAGCTAGTTGGAACCTGTCCAATAAAGGTACCTGAATCCATTTGACCATTAACGACCAAAAAGAAGAGATATGTCCTTTAGTAGACAAAAAGATTATTTACCTCACTCTCTATTGTGATACAATTAAATATCCAGTGTTCATTTAAAAATTTAATACACACACACATGCACAAATACACACATACACAGCCCAAGAATAAATCATCCATTTTTTATAAATAAGACGATCTATGGAAGAAGACAGCTGGCCAGGATGTTGGAATTATTAGATACATGCTTGAAAATCACTTTAATATTTTAAAGTATGTAGTAAAAAAGTTGGAAAACACATATGAACGGTAATGGGATATCAACACAATGAAAATGAGATGAATGAAACAGGAAAGGAAAATTAAGCCACATCAAAGCTGTTCGGTAATAGGATTATCTGCAGGCTGAACACAGCAAAAAATCACTGAACTAGAAGATAGGTTTGTAGAATTAATTTCCAACTGTAATATAAAAAAGAAAAGCAAAACCAAATCAAAAACATAACTTATCTCAAAGAAATGAAAACTTATTTCTACTCAAACACTTGTAAACAGCAGGTGCAAAAATAGTTTAGTGGTAGAATTCTCGCCTGTCATGACAGAGACCCAGGTTTAATTCCTGTTCCATGTACTTCCAAAAAAACAAGCAAATAAAGCAAACAAACAAAAATTCAACAATTGGTGTTGCAGTAAAGGGATACTCACATGAAAAAAAAATGAAATATGACCCCACCATGCAGCATACAAAAAAAAAACCTTGTACACAAATGTTTATACCAGCTTTATTTGTAATATCCAAAAAAGCAGAAATAAGACAAATGTTTTGCAATGGATAGTGAAACAAACTGTGGTATATCCATCAAATAGAATAATACCCAGAAATATAAAGGAATAAGCCACTGATACATACCCAAACTTGGTATTATACAAGGTTAAAAAGTCTAATCTCAAAAGATTATATTTCCGTTTACATGACATTCTCAAATTATAAAATGATATGGAGGACATATTAGTAGTTCTCAGACATGAGGGAGGAGTGACGTTAAGGGAATAAAACAAGAGATTTTTCTATTTCCATTTTTTTTAATCACCTTAGGGGGCAGTATGCATTTTGCTTACTTTTATAAAATATCAGCATTTCCATTAATTTTTTGTGCTTGTTATATCATTTTATGTGCTTTTTAACTCCTGATATATTTTGGTTTATTCTGTGGCATTTTATAGCTTTTTGGATTGAGATTTAATTCACTTATTTTTCTTTAATTGTTACTGGTATTCAATTCTATTAATTTTCTTTTGCAGATTTATTTGGCTGAATCTCACAAATTCAGATATGTCTGGGTTTTCATTATGATTTGCAGCTTTATGTTTGTAGTTCCCCTTGACTGAAAAATTGTATAATAGCATGTTTTCTAGTTACCTTGTGTTTTATTTTCTTTTGGCTCCTCAAGGAACTATGCATTGAGAATTTATGACTTACAGTTTTGATGCTAGGAATAAAATCCAAATGTCAAAGCACCATCAAGGCAAGGATTTCTTCCCAAAGACAAGCAATGCACATGGAGGCTTCTCTTGGCTTCTCCCTTCTCTTCCAGTTTCCATTGACCTTCAGCTTTTTGCTTCCCTTGGCTTTTTTCTCTCTGTCTGGATATTATTCTGCTTATAAAGTTCTCCAGTAATATGATTATGACCCATTTTGATTGAAGCGGAACACACCTTAACTGAAATAATCTTATCAAAAGTCCCACTTATGCCTGCCCATGAAAAAAAAAGTCCTTCTTACAATGGGTTAAAACCCACAGGAATGGATTAGGTTTAAGAACATGTTTTCCTGGGGTACATAATTCCAAAACACTATACCATATGAATGGAACGTCTAAATTTTTTCAGCTGTGTTTAACTTCTAATTTTATTTCTCTGTGCTCAGAATTTGGCTTTATATGATTTTTATTTTTTTTTAGAAATTGAGAGGTTTTATTATATTCTAAGATGGACAACTGTCAATTTTTAAATTTACTTGAGCATACCTTTCTATTAACAGAGATAGAATGATAGACAGGCAAACAAATGAACCCAGAGATGACAGATGGAGATGGAGAGAAGGTGAAAGAACGCTATTTTGTTGATTTTGGTTTTTTTCAGTTCTTCTATATACTTACTAATTTAAATCCACTTCACTTTTCTTTGTCTGAAGGAAATGAGTTAATGAGAGATGAGTTAAAAGTCTCCCATGATAAATATACTTATAATCAGACATGATTGTAATATCATTTTTATATCTGTGATTGCCTTTTCTATTTTTGCTTATTACATTAAAGGTGCATATATCAGAAAGGAATAGTTCAGGGTATTTTCACAAACTGAACACAGTAGTTTAGCTATCACCTAAATCAAGAAACCAAACATTACCAGGATCAAAGAAGCCCTTATGTCCACATCTAGTGATAATCCTGCCCCCAAAGGCAACTAACATTGACTTCCAATAACATATGTTAGTATAAGTTTTTTGGTTTTTTGCTTTATAAAAATTGTATTATGCATACTCTACATGATTAATTTATTTTTGTCAAAATTATATTAATGAAATGATGAATCCTCATTGTTATTACCATGTATCATTATAGAGCATTTATCCCATTGTGATATAGCAGTTTCTCAATATTTTTTTCATTCTCATCTCCAGTGAGTCTTCTTAGACATTTTTTCTTAATCGTCATACCCCATGAAATTTTCATACCACAAATATACTGTATATCTGTTTATGTATAAGCCTTGTTGTAAGTTTGTCCTAGTATATCATTGTAATTTTAGTTTGCATTTCTCTAATTGTTCGTGAAGTTGAGAAGCATTTTCTATGATTGATAATTTATTGTCTCCTGTGAAATGTCTTTTTAATTCTTGTGCCTATTTTTATTAATTCTCCATCTTTTCACTAATTTGTTTGTGGGGTTTTTTAAAAATAATATTTTGTGGGATATTTTTACTGTGAATATATTTTTCCCATATTTTGGTGTATAGAAGTTATTGTATTTCATGAGTCCAATTAACCATATTTCTTTTGTTTTTATGAAAGCTTTCAGTGTCCCTTGTAAAGATTCTTGATTTTTCTCTAGTACTTAAAAATATCTTCCCGTGTGTTATGCTAAATGCTTTATTGGTTACTTGTCACGTTTAGAGTTGCAATCTAACTGGACTGATTATGTTTATCCTACCAGTTAAGGCTCAAGATATTTTCCATATGGGCATTACTTATTTACAAGATCAGCCTTTCCCCATTGTAAATGTGAGCATCTGCTCCTGGGTGCAATGGAATTTTATATTAGTTAGCTTTAAAATCCTTGTGGTGATACTACATTGAATTAGTTACAGTAGCTTTATAATAGATGTTAACATCTAATAGCTTCCAATTCAACCAGCATTACTTATTTACAAGATCAACCATTCTGTACTGTAAACGTGAGCATCTGGTCCTGGATAATTGCAATGGAATTTTATATTAGTTGGCTTTAAGATCCTAAAGTAATATTACATTGATAGATACAGTAGCTTTACAATAGGTATTGCTATCTGATAGCTTAAGTCCTCCAAATAACTTAAGTTCTTAAAAAAATAAGAACCAATAAGTTCTTATTGCTTGGAATTGCATTAGTTAACCTGGGCATTTTCAATTAAATTTTAGAATCATATTGATCATTTCCAAGGAAGACAATCCTAAGAATATTATTGTATTGAATTTATAGATTACAATTTCTCATTAGCTCAATACTTCATTAAAGGAGTGATTGTTCAAAATTGTTAACATAGTGAATTCTTCCATTCCTTTAGTTCTTTGAAACATTATTTGAATAGGAGTTTGTAGATTTCAGAGTGTAGATCTTGAACCAGATTATTACATGTATTCTTAAATATTTAATGTTTTTATAACATTGTAAAAATGTGTTTTGTACTTTATTTTCTGTTTGACATGTAAAAATACAATAGATTTTGTATATGGATCTTGTATCCAGATTTCATCACAGAGTTATTTATGAATTCTAATTGCTTATATATTTTTTGTGTTTTTAGATATTTAATGGGGTTGTTTATGGATAATGAGATTTTCAGTCCTTATGATTTTTTTTTCTCCTAACTACACTGACAAAAACATCCCATATAGTGTTGAATAGTTGTGATAGTAGGCATCTTTATACTGTCCCCAATCTCAGGGAGATAATTTTCAGTATTTAATAAGTTAATGTCTATCGAAGGTCTTTCGCAAATGCTTTTTGTCAGGTTAAGAAATATTTGGTTTATTATTTTCTATCATAAATAAGTGTCAAAATTTTCAAATGCCTTTCTCTAGCCATCAGGTGATCATTTCATGTTCTCTTTTTTCTTTTTTAATTTCTGAGCTACATCTACATTATTTATGAGAAAGTTTGATTTATCAATTAGATTTTATAGAGTACTTAACAATTAGAATAAAGGTAATGCCGGCTTCATAAAAAGAAAGCATTTTAGTCTTTTCTTTTCCCTTGATGCATTTGTATAAGAGCAGTGTTTTTTAACATTCAGAAAAAAATCAGTGAAAACATCTTTTAAATTGTTTAAGGTTTTTAAATAAAGGATTGAATGTCTTTGATAGATATCAGATGTTTAAAATTTTCTACTTCATCAATGAGGTATGTCATATTTCCAAGAAGGAATTAACTCTAATTAATGTAAATAAGACATTAACAAATAGGATCAGGTGAACAACACTTGTTAGAAGAGATGAAACAGGTAAAGTTCTTATTATATATAATGTATATCATGAGATACATTTTTAAAACATGGTAGCCACACTGTATACAAAATATATGGCAATAGAAAAAACTTTGCAGTGTGCCATGAACCCTTGCATATCTATTAGTGTTATAAAAATTGTATTTACTTGGAAGAAAAGGTGTCAAGGTAACATTTGGATACTTTGGAAAATTAGACTTATGGTAATTTTGAGAATGCATGTTTGAGCATGTGGAAGAAATTGTAGCAGTTACCACATTGATTGTCTTAGGAATTACAGTACTTATTAAAATAAATGTTATAAAAATGCTTATAAGAAGACCAGGTGCAAAAATATTGGGATCCAAAGTGAAAGAGTGGATTGTTGTGTACTGCAGTGTTATTAATGATCATGAACCCAAGAAACACTGTAAACTTTTTGACCATGATTAGATGTAAACAA
>PVIY010063218.1:0-10568 GCA_004026745.1 Myrmecophaga tridactyla | reverse complement strand
ATTTCCCAGAACATTTGCATCAATTCAGAAAAAGAAATAAAAAGACAACAGAAAAATAAAACAAAAACAGAAAAAAAAATTTTACATACCATACCCCTTACCCCTCCCTTTCATTGATCACTAGCATTTCAAACTAAATTTATTTTAACATTTGTTCCCCCTATTATTTATTTTTATTCCATATGTTCTACTCATCTGTCAACAAGGTAGATAAAAGGTGCATCAGACACAAGGTTTTCACAATCACACAGTCACATTGTGAAAGCTATATCATTATACAGGCATCATCAAGAAACATGGCTACTGGAACACAGCTCTACATTTTCAGGCAGTTCCCTCCAGCCTCTCCATTACATCTTGAATGACAAGGTGATATCTACTTAATGCGTAAGAATAACCTCCAGGATAACCTCTCCACTCTGTTTGGAATCTCTCAGCCATTGACACTTTGTCTCATTTCACTCTTCCCCCTTTTGGTCGAGAAGGTTTTCTCAATCCCTTGATGCTGGGTCTCAGCTCATTCTCGAGTTTTTCTCAATCCCTTGATGCTAAATCTCAGCTCATTCTGGGATTTCTGTCCCACGTTACCAGGAAGGTCCACACCCCTGGGAGTCATGTCCCACGTAGACAGGGGGAGGGTGGTGATTTTGCTTGTTGTGTTGGCTGGAGAGAGAGGCCACATCTGAGCAACGAAAGAGGCTCTCTTGGGGGTGACTCCTAGGCCTAATTTTAAGTAGGCTTGACCTATCCCCTGTCTTTTAATTTTTATCTGTTTTATACATTCAGTGCTTTCTTCATCTGTCTGGTGATCCTTGGATTTCTACTGAAGAATAAGACTAAAATGCTGGTTGGAAGCTCAGTGCCCATGGCTGGTCCTTGCTGATCCTGGCCTTTGGGGAAACTTCAGTGTCAGAGTCTTTCACTTAATCCCCATGTAATGCCTCTGCCCCAACTATGCCAGTGACCCCAGTCCAAAGACCCTCTGATTTACTCCCTCCTGTCGCCTCCTGTCATCTGTGGTGGTACAGGGAGGGGAAGGGGCTGGCCTCCACTGAGTGGGGGAGGGGATCTGGAGGAACTACTGCTCCTTCAACATTTTTCTTGTGTTTAGATTCACCTTTAATACTACTTGGAAAAGTAACCAGTACCAGCCACTAATTCCTGAGCCTTAGGTGAGGGAGCTCCACGATGAACCAAGGTGGCTCTCAGCTCTTCTCATTGCTGGCTGGAGCCTCGGCTGTCCTCGCCCATCTTCCCTCTAGCTTTTAAACTTGTCGCTATTGTCTTCTGACTTGTTGTGCTTGTCTCTATTCCTCCATACCTTTAAAAAATATTCCTCTACTGTAGTTTAGCAGGGTGTCAGGAGGGCAGGAAGGTAAATGCATGAGCACAATCCACCCTCTTTAATTAGAAGTTGCTCCAATTAGATTTTCTGTCGTTACTTTGAGTTCAGTTTGACCCAAACCAATCCCAAATGACTCATGCGTTCATCTCCACATCTCCTGATTTCAGCCAGTGGCTTCTGTTAGTCTCTGTTATCCAAGGTCTAAAGCCTTAGAATCCCCTTTGTACTTTAGTTTCCCTTGACTTCTGTTTATGGCACCAGTCCCACCTTCCTCCTTTTTTTAGGTGGGGGGGAGTCACCTTTCTCCCATTTCCCTCTCACTGCCCAGATCTGGTCCTGCACGCGCCCACCTGAGCCTGAATGAATGGCCCGCTGGTGCTCTCCTTCTCTTCGAGCCCCCCACCAAATATAACCTACAAAATGCCTGTTTTTTAAAACTGCCATGGTCTTGCCACTCCCCTGCTCAAAAGCATTTTATTTTGTTTAGAGTAAAAGTTCCACATTTCTAAGTTGGGCAGCCAAACTCCCACAGCCTGGCCCCATCCACCTCTCCTGGCCCGATTCTCCTACCCCCCGCTGAATTGGGGCACGGTGCTCCCAGCTCAGCCCGGGCACACAGGAGATGCTGATAAAGCTCTGTGGACTGATTTTGTGTGCTCCAGCATGGGGGCAGATACGTGGGCCAGTTGGGGGAGATTCTCAGGCATGGAGGCAAAGTCAGGAAGCCCCGCTGGCCTGGGTCAGGCCTGGGGTGGGGGTGAAGATGTGACAGGTCCAGGGTAGATCGTGGGAAGGGGTGCCTGGGAGCTGCCAACCACAGCCAAGTGTTATTTGGGCAGGAGGAAGCATGAGGAGAATGAGGAAGGATTTAGATGGAGGGAGGAGAAGAGAAACGTGTGTGTGAAGGGAGCAGCAGCTGGGTGGGGGTCGGCGAGTGTGATGGGGGGAGGGGTGACGGTGGGTGGGACGCCCCCGACCGTGGCGGCCTTAGAGGTGATGGCTTCCGCTCTCACCAGTGCCCACCTCCCCTCCCCCTGCCTCCTGCTGCTCCATCTTGACTCCTGTTCACCAAAACCTGTCTTTCCATATGGTGGTTCATGGGTCTGTGTACCATTAGTGACCAGTACAGCTGTTTAAGAGTGTGCTGTCATCAACTGCGACAACTCCGGGAGTCACCGTCAGGGAGCCCCACTGCCTGTCAGGTCCAGCCCCAGCCCCTGCCTGGGATTCCCACTCCCTTCCCTGTTTCCCCCTGCCCAGGCATAGTCCCATGGCTGTTTCCATGCACCAACCCCTCTTCCTGAGCAGCTCTGTGGCAGAGTCCTGTTCCAAGTTCTGGGGAAGAGAATGAAGGAGAAGGAGACATGGGAGTTGCCAAGTCCTATGGAGGAAGGAAAGCGTGCACACACACACACACTCACACACTCACACATACACACACACACACGCACACACTCACAGGAGAATAATATTTGACTCCAGTCTGTCCGCTCCCCCCATCCTCAAAACACATAAAATCATGCCTTTTCTCACCCATTCCATAGCTCTGTCCCCCTTCCCCTCCACTTCTGGGGTCTTCTCTCTTTCCCTTTGCTACAAAACTCATTGAAAGAGGGATCTCTACCCATGGCTCCCCCCACACACACACACACACACTTACTCCTTAACCCATCATACTTCTAGTTGCCAAGTCCTTGGTTGGGGGGGGGGGCAATATCTCAGGCCTTGCATTCCATAAACCCTACAGGGTTTGCCACTGCTGACCTCCATCTTGGTCTCAGGACTACCCTCTCTCCTGGGTCTTCCTTCTTCGTGCTCACAGACCATCTCGTCCTTCTCTCTCTGGCCATACCTCTTGCCCACAGCCAGGTGTGTGGGCCCAGGTGTGCGTCACACGGTCCAGCTCTCCACCCGCTCTGGGTGGGGGCAACTCAAGATCCTGCAGACCCCGCAAGCCCACCCTAACATTTTATCTCTTCTTTTGCTCTGCTGAGTTTTTTTGAGGGGGAGAGGAGGGGGGCACAACTGGATGAGAATTCTTCCAGTGACCCATGCCCCAAACCTTGGATTCATCCTTCTTTCGTTGGTAAATGAAATATTCCAGCCACACAAAAGGTGCAGAGAACAGAATTATGACAAAAATGTATTCCCACCACAGTTGGATATAGCCATTACCAGTATATCTGAAGGCCTGCGAGCACCCTTCCTTACTTTCTCCCCTCCTCACTTAGGGTGACAGCCGAGATCCTGAATTTGTTAATCATTCCTAAAAATTCTTTAAATGTTTCCCATATGTATATGTGCACTCACCTGATATAAAGCATCATTGTGCATGTCTTCAAACACTATATAAGTGGCAATACTCTCTATGTATTTCCCCCACTTGCTTCGTTTGTTTTGTTCCGATTTCCCCTGCTGACACGTAGCTCTTACTTATTCACTTTCACCACGCTGCAACAGTCTATTGTAAAAACGTGCCATGCTCAGTGTTCTCCCTCTCCTGTGGGCAGACATTTAGGGTATATCCCGCTGGAGTCATTCCAGACCTCTGTCTCCCATGTAACCTCACCATCCCATTTTTATTCTTTTGCTGTCCAAAAAGCCTCCTTGAACAGATATTTGCACGCCAACGTTCCTAGCGGCATCGTTCACGACTGCCAAAAGATGGGGTCAACCCAAGTGTCCATCAGCCGACGAGTGGATAAACACAATGCGGTGCACACATGCCACAGAGTGTCATGCAGCCACAGAGAGGAATGAGGCCCTGGGACATACGACACCAACGAACCTCGAAGGCATCATGTTGAGTAAAATAAGACAGACACTAATTTTGGACAAATATTGTAGAGCTCACTGATTTGACACGATAAGAATAAGCAAACTCACAGTGGGAATCCAGAGCATCAGACACCAGGGGTGAGGTGGGCATAGGGAATGCGAAGTTAAGGCTTAAAAAATGCAGGGTTCCTACTTGGAACGATGGAAGTGTTGTGGGAATGGATGGTGGTGATGGGAACACAAAATTGTGGATGCAATTAACAGCACTGAAATACAGATCAGAATGTGATTAAAAGGGGAAATGTTAGATTTTCTATATGGTCACAGAATAAATATTTTAAAAAGAATCCATAGGACTACACTACATAGACTGAACCCTAAGTTAAACCATGGCCTTTAATTAATAGTACAACTATAGAGATGTGTTATCATCAATTATAGCAAATGTTTCACACTAGTGCAAGTGGGGTGGTGTACAAGCATCCTGTATTTTATGGAGGATTGTTCTGTCAATTTATAACTTGTCTAATACTACTACTAATAAAAGCCTGCTGCTATCGTTCTCCAAAGCAACCCCGTTAGGACTCCATCACTGGTCCCCTGACAGTCCCAGAGGGTCTCCCAATGGGCCCACAGCCCCAGGGTTCCATCTAGTCTATTCCCTTTCAGATGCTTCCTCCCCGACCCCAGGTGGCTCCCATCACCCCTCTGCTCTAAACCCTCCTGTGGGCTCCGCTTTTTTCCCCCAACCCTAGGACTGTACCTTTTTCCCCAGTGTGGCCTTGGGGAACCCCCTTTCCAGTAGCACCGAGCATCCTCTCCCACTTCTCTAGCTTATCCTGCTTTCCTGGCTTACCCCCAAATGTCTTAAACCAGTCCCACCCCGCCCTCTCTGCTGTCACCCCCTCTTTGGAAAGCCGTCCTTCTAAGTCTTATCTTTCTCTGAAGGCCTCTGAACGCCACAGCACTGGGTGTTTGAACCATCAGTTTGGCCCCTGACAAGTCTGCTCTGTGTTTATTTAAGTCCAAGACTGTCCTCCCTTAGCTGTAAGCAACTCAGTGACACAGACTGTGTCTTTTAATCTTCATCAAAAGGTCATCAGCCTCACCACTTGCTGGGTTCCAACAGGCCTGGAGTGTGAGTGTCACACCCACAATTCCATTGAATTCTCCTTTTGAACTTCTGAGTGGTCAAGAATTCTCGTCATCGCTTTATAGATAAGGACAGGGCACAGCGGTCCGCTAGGCCAGCGTCTAGCCCAGCTGGCAGGGACAGTGGAGGGCCAGGCTCCTGGCAATCCACTGGCCGCCCCGCCTCTGCCTCGCCCACCGCCATTCAACCCTTACTTTTCTGCTCCGTTAAGCTTCTCCAACCTCCACCTCAGCCCTCTGCGGATCTAGAATGTTCTCACCCCTCTCCTCTTCCTACCCAAATTCCCTGTCCCTGTTCCAGTCTCTCTTCTTCAGAGTCCTCCAGGACACACAGGCCCTCTCTGAGCACTCTCACCCCTGACCCCTCTCATCACTGGCCTCTGAGACTGCGTTTTATGAATCGCTGTTATTGGGCTGAGGGCTGATAACACGCCAGGCACCATTTTAATATATTATATCATTAATCTTCTCTACAGGCCAGTAATGTAGAGATTATTATCCCATCCCATTCTAGAGACGAGAAATCTGAGGCCCAGAGTGGTCAAGAAGCTCTCCCAAGGCTTTCCCACATCAGGCAGACTGCAGGGCCTAAATTTGCTTTCCCACAGCACACAGTACTCAGCCAATTTCCATCTGTTTCCCAGCCAGAGAACCAGCTCCCAGACCCAGCCTGTGAACCCACCCCTTCCCCCTGTCCTTGGCACCCTCCTGAACTGGGGCAGCTACCTGATACAAACAAGCTGATTCCTGAATTTCAGATTGGAGGACAGGAGGGGCACCGACCACTGGGGGGCCTGGGCTAGAAACCCCAGGGTGCACGGGTGCAGCGGGGACCGGGCTGTTTCCCTCCCACCCTGCCCTGCTCCCTGCCAATGCGGCCCACCTTCAGGAGGGGGCCAGCCCCATGCCCGTCCTGCCCCTCCTGGAGCCAGGACAGAGGGCCTTTCAGCCTTGGCTGCTGCCGTGATCACCCTCTAGGGAGGGGCCGTGTTTTTCTAAACTTTTGCTCCTGAGCCGGGAGACAGATGGCAGCCAGCAGAGGGTCCGGGCTTGGGCGTGCAGCCCTGTGGCCTGTGTGATGGGCTGGCACTGCAGCTGCTGTGTGGTCTCTACCCGGCCCTGGGTGTCCACGGGCTAATCACAGCCTTTAAGATGGAAGGGGCCTCTCCGTGTGAACACATCTGTGTATCAGTGTGCATGTGTGTGCGCATGCTCAGGTGTGTGGTTGTGTGCATGTGTGATGTGTGTGTGACCCCATGTGTGTGTGTTGACACACTGTGACTTCCTCATCTCAGACAGGGCCCTCTTTGTCTTCCTTGCTCTCACCCCTACCCCATTCCATCAGCAAGGTCCCCCATTTAATTATTTATAGGGTGTTCCAGCCTTCTTTCTCCAGTTCCCTTTGTGCCTCGCTGGCCATTCGAAGCGCCACTTCACCTCCTTCTTCCCAGAGAAGAATGGCAGCTGGGGTACTCTGACGCTAGTGCCAAATTCCTGGCTCTTGCGTTTCCCTGTGCCTCAGTCTTCCCACTGAGAGTCTCCAAGGAAGGGGTGGGGGAAAAAGTCAAAGCAAAGAGTTCCGCTAGGAAGCTGGGCTAATCCTTAGAGCCTCTGCCTTCCCTTTCCCCAGTGTAACCCACAGACTCTTCATTTTTAACCTTTTATCTCAGTTAACCTCTGATTCTCTGGGCTTCAGATTCCTTATCTGTAAAATGGGGAAAACAACAGTATCTAACTCAGAATTATTGTGAGGAGTAAAGGAAATACACACCTTTTAGAATAGTGTCGGGTACACAAGGAGAACTCATTAAATTATTATAAAGCAGCAATTCTTATTACTATGATTTAAAATGTTCGTTGAGAACTTCCTTGGGCCGGGCGTGCGCTGCCTTCCCTCTAGATCGCTCCCTTTGTCTCTCCTGCCTTCTCTAGGTTCCATTTAGGATGCTTCCTAGGTCGTGAGGTGGAGGGGTTCTGGGAAGGCCCCAAACACAATGAACCCTTTTCTGATCCAGACCCGAGGCTAGTCTCTGGGGTATGGGGCTGGAGGGCTCTGGTTTTCACAAGAAGTCGAACCCCTACCTGCAAACCCGCCCCCCCCCCCCCCATCAGCACTGCACCCTTCTTTCTGATAGGCTGGTTTGTCCAAAGCAGCAGCTCCGCTTTGTGTAAAGCGCCCTCTGCTGGCTCCTGGCAAAAGGCCTTGGGCGAGGGAAAGAACTTTCTGGGTAGACGGGGAAGGGGGACTTCTGCCCACACAGAGCCAAGAGTGCTACATAGCTCACCTGTAAAATGTCCGACTTCAGGTTTCTCTTTTTTTGCTGGCCTGAAGAAAGTTTCCCAAGACAGCTTCCCTCTCCCCATAAGAACAGAAATACTAAGACGTGAAGAGCTGCAAGCCAGAACTACCTGCCTGCCTTGAGAAGCTACAAACAGTAGGGAGACTGACCCGAACACAGGGCTTCCTGATGGCAAGGCCTGGTTGGGGTGATGCGGAAAGGTGGTTTTTGTTTAGAAAAAGGTCACAATGGGCACTGGGAGCTGCCCCAAGTGGGATCTGTCAGATCAGTAAGATAAATGAGTTAATTATTGAGTCTGTAAGTCCAAACCACCCAGAGGTGGTGAGACACAGCAGCCTCCGATTCCTTACATGGCAATACCCTCTCTTCTGCCAATGCCCTGAAGAGATCCTCACCCCACCTCCAGATTCACTGACCAGATCATTGCCATACCCCTGTAGGCAGAATAAAAGGGAAAGGACTCTATGGAAGCAGGAGAGACAGCGGATGACTTGCAGGACTGTCCTGTGTGGGTGGGTGCACTCTTGTCCCTTTAGACTTGCTGGCATGGGAAGGACACCCCTGAGGCCGTCCAGTAGAGAGGCCTCTACTCCTTCAGGCAGTGGGATGAGGGCTTGACAACCAACACCTCTGAATTCTCTGGGACTTTCTAGGGGGTTGGCGGGTCCCCAGAGGGGAAGAAGGGGGAGGAGAAGCAGCCACAGTGAAATCGTGGGTAATTATTTTATTGCATTGTGGAGAATGCTGTTGTCCACAGATTACATGCAGCTAGTTCTACTGTGTGGAGCCCAGCAGCCTCTGCTGAGGGCTGGGAGGGCAGCTTACAACACAAAGTAGTGCTATTTCTTTAGAAAGTATCTGGTGGGCAAGTGGGGGGCGTGGGGGGGTGCTCACCAGAGGCCCCAGCTGGGCTCCCCTTTCTAAAGGGTGTGTGTGGGGGGCAGGGAATTCACCCCCCGGCTCTATGCAGGTGTCCAGAGGATTGAAACAGGGAGGAGGCAGAGTGGATGGGGGTGTGGCAGAGAGAGAAAAAAAGAGGGAAGACAGAGGCAGAAAGTGGGTAGGAGAGGAGAGTGAGGGAAACAAAAACAAACAGATGATGGCTGAAAGGAGTGGGAAAGGATGAAAAACAGTTATGCAAGCAGACTTCAGACAACTCAGCAGAGACTCAATCTCCAGATCCTATCCTCCCCTTCCTGCCTCACCTTCCCCCCTAAACTTGGCTTTTGGAAAGTTCCAGCAGTTTGGTGGAAGTATGCGGGAAGGGTGATGGATTCCAGTTCTGTTGCTTCCTCAACCCCCCAACCCCACCCCTCAATACACACGCTTCTTTCTGGCTGGGCCTGAGCGCCCCTACCCATGATGAGGGAATAGCTGGGAGATAACAGTAGTGATGGAAGGAAGGAATTGGCAAAGGAAGACTGGCTGAGACCCTGGGAAGTGAGGAGGAGGCTTCCCTGCTGAGGACGGCAGTGGGGTGGGCTGGCATGTGATGGGGCTGGGGGCGGTATTAGGGTGGACCTTTGGCTTGGGTGCTTGGATGGCCTCAATTCCTTCCCTCCGCTAGCTGTCCGGGATCCCCTCTGTACAGGTTTGGGGAGCCCCTCTCCCAGCCCCAAGCCCACCAGCACTGTAGTCAGTGCAGACGTGTGCCACAGGCACGGCACCCTCACTACACCCCAACACCCGCCGACACAGGGCAGCCCCCACGAGGGCACAGTGACTGCGGCTTCCTCCCCATGGGGGCACCTGGGCCCGGGGGTGGCAGGGGTCCGGGGCGCGGAGGCAAAGGGCCCTGGCAGCAGGAGGCCTCCCTGTCTCTGAAGGGCATCTACTCTCTTACTGAAAACAGCCTGGCAGGAACTTGGATTTCATGCTCGTGAAATGTGGGGCAAGGAGGTGAGAACAGAACAATAGAGACCTGGTTTGAGGGAAAACACCGAGACACCGAGACACCGAGGAATGAGGAATGCAGGATAGCGAGTGGGGAGGGGACGCTGGGGGAGCGGCAAGAGACTGGAGGAAGCCCTGTCCTTAAACCTGGAGGCTGACAGGTACTGGGGTGCGCCCACGCGTGCCCACTCACCTCTATCCGTGCCCTCGTAGAAACCACCTCTACAGGACAGGGACCCCCACTGTCCAGCTGCCACCTTAGTCGGAGGCTCCCCGGAGTGCAACCACCTCCCAGGTTGAACACCCTCCCCTCCCTTACCCTGGTGACAAACGCAGGGCCCGGTGAATAGAGGACGTTTAATAATTTCTGTGCTGATCAAACGGAACACAGGTGGGGAATACATGGCGGGGAAGGGGGCAGGGGCCCCCCTGCCATTTGCGAGGGGTGGCTGGTGAAGGGACGTATGTGGGGGGTTCTTGGGAAATATTCCAAGGAGTCTTCTCAGCAAAGGGGCCCAGCCTGGGGTGCTATGGGCATCAGACACACCCAGTCCACGGCCTTGTGTTGGGGTCCCCCATAGGGGGTCTGTGGAAGGTCTCACTTTTTGTTCCAGCTCCTCTGCTGGAATCCACACTCCCAGCGTGGTGAGGGACTTGGTCCTAGAGAGGGTCTGGAAATCCCCCAGGAAGCAGCCCGGGGTTCGGAATTTAGGGCTCAGCTGCCGATTGCCGGAGGAGATGTGAGCCCTGCAGCGAGCGGGGGTGGGGTGGGGGGGCTGCCCACCTCCCACCTTCTGCCCTCTCCCTCTTCCCGGGCAGGCAGGGCTGGACAGCAGCAGAGGGACAGGTTCCCCCCCGCCCCCCAGCCTCTGTTGCGTCCCAGGGTCCTTGGGGTGGGGGTGGAAGGAGGGGTGGGGGGGAGTCTTGGCCACCAACAGACACTGTAAACTTTGGTTTAAAACAATAACTTAAGTGAAGGGAGGGCTTCCAGCCTAGGGGAGGGTAGGAGTGGGGAGAGCAGGGTGTGCAGGAGGCGACAAGGAAAAGCCAACAAAAAGTTTTGGTTTTTGCTTCCGGCATAAGAAAGGTCTTTGGTCATA
>PVIY010063217.1:0-10579 GCA_004026745.1 Myrmecophaga tridactyla | reverse complement strand
GAGCACTCTCTGTCCCACGGCAAAAAGGAGTTGAGGTTCCAGAGCCACGAGGCCAGCGTCAACTCCAGCTCACTTGCTGCGGGACTACAGGCAAGTTCTGAAACTTCCTTGAGCCTCACCTTCCCCTTCTATAAAACGGAGATAATAGGTGTATTGACCTCATCTGGCTGTTCAGCGAGCTCACGAGTGCTCTCAGCAAAGCAGCTGGCATGAAGTAAGCATTCAACCCACATAAGCTGTTAGTATTAGACCACCACCGCTCTGACCAGGCGCTGCACCTTGTCACCTAAGGTCCTCCCAGAGAGGTTTGCCCGGGCAGAAAGGTGGGGTCATTGCCTCCCAGCCAAACTCACGTAGTCCAAGACTGTAGCATCTCTGCAGAGCTATCACACCTTTTGCAAGGTGGCTTCTCAGATCCTACTCTCAAGAAAAGATGGAAATAAGAGCACACACATTCAGAGACCTCCTTGGAGAACAGGAGACAGAGGTGCTGGTCATCTGAATCTGGAGTGCCAAACTCTTGCTCTTTGCCTTCTCCATACCCTAGTCTTATCCACTGCGTTGGCTCCCATGACCTCACTATAACGAGAATTCCCAAATCTATAACTCGTGGCCAGGAGCTTTCAGGGATCTGCTTTTGCAGGCCCCTGCATCTCAGTGTGCCCCAAGAGCTCATCTGCCTGCTCAGCCTGCCTCTCATCCATACCCCTTCTCACCTGCCGCCACCAAAGCCTGGTGCACCCTCCAGTCTTCCCTCTCACCTGTCCCCTGCCACAGGGCTTTTGCCCATATTGTTGCCCTGGGCACAGACCACTCTCATCCGTACCCCAGCCTTGCCCCAGTAAAACCCGATTTACCCCCCAGACCTCACTTCAGTTAACATTTCTTCCAGAAAATCTTTTCCGACCTCCCTGAGGAAGTTAAACCCCACTCTCACAGACTCTACACTGCATAGCTCTCCTTCCCACCATCTACTTCAGTTATAAATTCACACCTACATGTATGATCCCCACCTGGCATCCCTACAAGGTGCACCAACGCATCCCAGGGCTCTGTCTTGACCCCCATTACATCTCCAACACCAATGCCTAGCACACAGTAGGTGCTCAGTAAATATTTGCCAAGTAAAATACAGCTGTCAATTGAGCATCAAATGTTCATCTTCAATACATCTCCTGAACTCTCCAATTCGTTGTAATCCCCCCACTCCCACCCTCGTGTCAGCCAGAATCACTTCTCAGTTGGACTCCCTAAGGCCCTCTGGGTCCATCTTTCCCCCACAACCTATTCTACACAAGGCAGCCAGCATGATCGTTTAGATTCGCAAATCAGACCATGTCATCCCTCCACTGGAAACCTTCCAAAATCTCTACAGAACTCTACGGTTCTGGTACAACTACCTCTCCCTCCTCATGTCTCTGAGATGCATCCCACTGAGCTGGATACTCCAGCTTTAATGAATGCCTTCCAATTCCGCCATCACGCGATGTGCCTCTGTCCTGGGGATTCTGCACAATCTGTTCCTGCAGGCTGAGCCATTCCTCCACATCCCCTCCCTCTGCATCTGGCTAACCCCCAATCACCCTTACAGGCCCTATTTAGATGACAATCCCTCTGGGAAGCTCTCTGTGACTTCCCAAATCTGGGTTAGATAGCACCCCGATCTCTATACAGCACCCTGATCACCCATGGTCCTAAAATTACTTCCTTACTTGCTTATTTAATTGTCTTCCCCACTCAACTGGGAGCCTGTGAAGGCAAGAAAAACAGCCTTTTTGTTCCCCATGGTGTCTCCAGGCACCGAGCACAGTAGCTGGGACAGAATGAGCAATCAGCTGTGGGGTCAGTGTAACTACAGTGTCACCTTATCCGCTGTCTTAGAATTTCTCCTGTGTTATCTGGTGGTTATTTTCCTCAAACTAATGAACTCCAAGCATATATTACTGAATTAAGGATGGAGAGCAAAGCCTGTTAGACCCTTTCAACAAATTTCTATGAGAATTTTGGGAGCAGACACCAAAATTCCTAACTTCTACCCCTGGAGTCCGCCTCCCCCCACCCCCCACGACCGTCCTCTCTGTCTGTCTGAAATGGCCCACGAGTACCCACAGGGGCGCACACTTAGAAACAGAGATGCAGGACCATCTGGGTTTGAGTTCCAGTGGTGCATCCTTGAGTAACTTAGATAACATCTCGCAGTTCAGCTTCCTCACCTGTAAAAAGGTGGCAAACCCTTCATGCCCCTCAGTGCCAGTGGGAGAATTAAGCCAAATAACCCCCATACAGAGCTCGGCACAATACCTGGCCCTTGTTAAGCGCTCTTTTTTTCCTTCCCAAATATTGCAGAATGTATTTTTAAAAATTATTTTAAATAAATATAACCACAATATGATTATCATAAAATATTAACAATTCCTCAATATTTGAACATCCAGCAACATTCAAACTTCCCAGATTGTGTTATGGTTTTTCAGTTTGGTGTTCTTAACTTTTTCCAGTTTGTTCACTGAATCTGGATCCCAACACATCCATGCATTGTAGCTGGCGGGTGTGAATCTTAGGTGTTGGGTGTCCCCTTGGCTTCACCACCCTTGTGTCCTCTCCCACCCCCCTGACCTCTCCGCACACCCCCTCCCCGTGACTCCAGCTGCTGCTGCAGGAGCCATCTGCTCACAGGTGGCCTGACAGCCTCTTCTTGGGCCCCTCGCCCATCGTGCCTCCTCACTGCAGCTGCTGAGCCGGGGTCCTGAGGCTCCCACTCTCACCTGGACGTGGAGACCCTGGGGGGCGGCCTCCTTCCCTCTCCCCAGCCCCCACTCTGCTCCCTTAGGGTCACTGCCCTTACGGTCAGCCACCTGCACAACTTTTTAGGAGTCCCAGGCTAAGGTGCTGCAGCTTGGCCCGAACACCTCAGCAGGACACTTCACACCCACGGCAACCCTGTGCCCAGGAGACCCTGTGCAGGCCTCTCTCTTCCAGGGTGAGGGACACTGACGTCCATAATTTTGTTATTCTGACATGCTAATTGCTCTTTTTGAGTTTTTGAGTGAGACTGCAATGAAAACAGTCCACTTTTTATCCTTCAAGGTCTTCGCGCACCTCTGCCCTTCACGTATGTTTCCTCTACTTGGGTATACATTTCTTTGTCAAAGCTTCTGGGAACTGCTCAGACTAAACAAGGGTCTCAGGAATGTTTAAGTTCTCAGAAAGCCTTGGAGGCAGCTGGGACCTGGCAAGCAGAGTGCATCCCAGGAATTGTTGCTTTCAGGTAGTCTAGTCTAGACTCAACTAACTGCCCTCTAACATCAAATCAGGTCCCCTGCTGGAAGTGGGGGTAAGGTGGGGGTAGGGTGGAATCTTCTTCAAAGGAATGATAATTCAGTATTCAAAACCTCTTCTCTTTGGTGTTAAGCTAAAGCACAGCCTCACTGAGAAAGAAATATGTTCATTTTGGGCAGCTCAGGACATGGCTGGTTATTTTTGTTTGCTTTTGTTTTCTGTGTGTATGTGTGTGTGTGTTTGCTAAAAGTTTTGTGGCAGGAAACTCACTTACTGTAATTTCTCCCATCTATTTCTCCTGCACACACTTAACTAATTGCACTTTATTCATTTTTCTAAAAAAAAAAAAAAAAAACTCAACTCCTGCCTACACACAACTCAGAATTTAAAAGTTAGCAACTCCTGAAACTGAGACTAAATTAGAACACTTTCATTAACCAAGAAGCCACCTAATGTATCACCTGAACACTCAAGGGAGGAATTAAAAAAGCAAAATCACGGACCCTCAGATTTTTACCAACACATGAAAGTAAGACTCCTTTGTTTAACTAAAATGAAGCCACACGACTGTTGGGACTGAAAATTCTGACTTTCAGTAATTAAACCCCTGTCAAGGCTCTGACCTTAAATCACACCCTCCCGGCTCCCTAGCGCTCCTGCACCCTAGCACACCATGTATTTCATGACCAGATTCCCTGTTTTACCTCCAAACCACCTTACCACTGACAATTTTATAACATCACCCAAGACGCAGGCACAGTGGGTCCCAAAGGCCTGGATCTGTAATCATTTACCTCCCTTAAACAGTTAAGCTGGCTTAACTGTAAATAACAGCTTCCACATTGATTCCTTTAACAACCATATGATGGAACCCAAGAGCAAGGACACTCAAAACAATACAGGTTTCTATTGCAGGATACCATCCTTTGCAGCCAAAAACTCCCAGGAGAACCAAGAAAGAGCTGTATAGTAACAGCTATGAAAGAAATTATATTTCAAGCTACTGTTCTCATATACTGAAAAGAATCTCTGCTTAATAATTTTTTTTACCAACTCATCATAACTTCTGGACTGCTTGGTTTAATCTCACTCATCGGAAAAGGAGGAAACAAACGGAAAATGTCACTAGGCTCTAAGTTTTCACTGTTCCTTTGTATTTTCAAGAGGAGCTTCAGTAGAGAAGGGATTTTGTTTCGCAAAAGCTGCTTGAAAGCATCGCCATGCACATCCTTCAGAACAGAAAGCCCCGATACAACACCCGTTCAATTTCTCCATGCTTTTCAAGCCTTCAGCGCACATTTCTCTCAAACGTTCCAGGTTGCCATCCAGCCTTTCAAATATTTATCTATCCAAGAAGCCAGTGGTTGTTAAAAGTGGCCCAGAGACCCTTGGGGGTTCCCAAGACCCTTTCAGGGGAACTTCAAGGTCAAAGCTATTTTCAAAATAATACTCAGATGTCTTTTGCCTTTGTCACTCAGTTTCTTACAAGTATATAGTGGAATACTTTCAGAGGCTGCATGACACATGTCAGAGACTAAATGCAGAAGCAGATAGGAGAATCTAGCTGTCTTCTATTAAGCCAAACCTTAAAGAGATTTGCAAAAAATGTAAAACAATGTCATTCGTCCCACTAAATTTATTGTTTTGGAAAATATAGTTCTTGTTCATAAAGAAAAATAAGATAATTATGTTAACATGCAATTTCTTTTTATTAAAGAAGTTGAATCATGCATAAAATACAGGATTCCCATTAACACCCTGCATTGATGCGGGTTATTATTCTTAATGAGTTAAAAATAAACACTTAAAAATTTTCTCAGTGTTAATTTCTAATACAGTAAATACAGACAGATATAACTCAAATAAACAAAAGTGCTCTGGGGTCCTCAACAATTTTTATGAACTCCTAAGACTAAAAGTTCGCAAAGTACTGCGAAAAACTTTTTCATTATTTAACATTTGCTTTAGCACTGGTTATGTGTTCAGGATTCACAACCACATAAATATGAAAAGTTGGCTATAACAGGGTGAAAATGCAAACATACAAGTAAATGGTCCAGGACTTTAGAGACTGAATTAAAATCTGAATCATCTTTTTTATTTTACACATTCGCTAAACACCTGATATATGCCACTTCCCCAGATGCTGGGGAAGCGAGTACGAACAAGATAGGTCCTTGCTCCCATGCTGTATTTATTCTAGTGAAGACAGACAGACAGCATATGAAAAGAAAGGTACAACAAGCAAGGAAAAACTCAGATAAGTACTACACAGCAAATTACAAGTGGGTGATGCAGCTGGGTGAGAACTAAATTTTGACTAATCAGAAAGAAGAGCTTAACACTGAAGCTACGACCTGAAGTCAAGACAGAGGAAGTCATGCAAAAAAAACCAAAACAGGTGCTTGCATGAACTGCTTCAAAGGTATGACACAAACAAAGAGTTAATGATAGAGGGGTATATGGGAAAAACTACCTATTGCATGCTATGGTCTAGACTTAACAGGAATACATCACTAGTACCACAACGATACTAGAGGTAAGTAATGGAGGGGGGAGCAATAAGAGTTAAGGGGATTTTAGGATTTTCTCTTTGGAGCAATGAAAACTGTCTAAAATTGGGAGTGGCAATGACTTTACAGCTAACTGAGGATACTGGGAGACACTGATTATTTATTTCAGATAGAATATATACTATGTAAATAAAAATTAAAAAAAAAAAAAAAACAGGTGCAGGGGCATTTTAGGCAGAGCAAATAGCTAGTACAAAGTCCTTCAGGCAGAAAAGAGCTTGGCAGGTTCAAGATAAAGCAAAGAGTGGAGTATTCACGGGGAAAATAAAGTACAGGGTAAGATCAGAGATGAAAGAGAAACCAGAGCTGTGGGATGCCACAAGCCAGGGTACAAAAAAACAACTGCATTTTATTCTAAGTGTGTCAGGTAATTTGTGACGTTGGACATGTTGCTTACTTCTCCTGAGTCTCAATTTCCTCAACGGCAGAGTGGGGATAACGAGATCGGACTTCATAAAGTTGCGCTGATGATTAAATCAGAAAATGAAAATACAGTGCTGACTTAGCTCCCGGAAAATGCTCCTGTTAGTTATCACCCTACTTTTTAACCTGCCCTATTTTCTACTTTCCTTCTAGACTCCCTAAGGGCTTATAATTAGTTGAGGATCAGTCCTACAAATCAGCAACTCCAAAAGAGGAGGGAACGTAGAAAAAGGACACATCATGAGATGCACTTATCTGAACATGTCGATGCCAACTGTGGCAGCATAAAATTACAGCAGCACTTTATCCCCACCGTTCCTAATAAAACCAGAAATACCAACACCACTACCAGGAGAGAGCAGATGACTGCATCACAAAAACATAAGTGCCCTCTGGGTCTACCTTTTAGTCACCCGAGGTTGTCACTTGACCCCAAAGTACAATGCACTTGGAAAATTATTCTTCTGCTGAAAATTCCAGCCAATTAAAATCCATGGCCTTCCCTGTTTTTTCTTGGCATATCAGCACCACCTCCACCCCCTAAAAGACAAAGGGACTTTGCCAAAGTTCTCTAGGGCTGGTTCTATTGCTGCTTAGTTTGAAAAAGATGGTTTGAAATGAACAGAATAAAAAAGCCTCCTTTAAAGTGAGGCAACAAAGAGAAGAACTTATGCGCGAAGGCTTAAAAGCACCTGGAGATCCAAAAGGCTGGAACACAGCAGCTGCTCCCTCAGAAACGTGGATGAGGCTACAGGGGCCACAGCAGCCACTGATGCAAAATGATACCACTTCACCTTTAAGCTAAGCAGCCCTCAGTGGGGCTGACGAAAGATGGCAAAGCCAGGCAAACCCCTAGGCCCTGCAGAGGGAAAATAAGAGAATGTCCAGAAAATGGAAGGGTTGCCAGCATTTGGATCAATTTCCTGGCAAGAGGCCAAGGAAACTCCCTCCAGAGAAGCATAAGTCTCCTTCCAATGCCCTCAGCCAGGTACATATATGGTAATATGGCTGTAAATACGGGGCAGAGAAAACCCAAGGCATTTCTGGTTGACTCTTCCAAAAAGGGGGCAAAATGTCCTCTTTTACAACAGTCTCTGCTTCTATTACTAGGCACTCCAGGGTTAATTTCAGAACTTCCTTTGAGCAAAGACACCGGACGATATTATCACTTTTGTGAAATGAACACGAGCAACAGTTAAGAGTCAGCCACCCTGCCTCCCTGTACTCTTCTTCCCCCATGATCTGCTAATCAGATCGGCCTCAGGAATTCAGCGTGGCCCCATCACGAAATCATTTACTCTATTCCAAGACACACTTCTCTCCGAGCGTAGAAAATCTTACTCTGCTTTCGTTTTCAGCCAGTCCCAGAGGAAGTCACTAAGTCAGAAGTTTTGACTTTAGGTAGTGTGCTGCTTGCTGATGTCGGAAATAGTTGTAAACCTGAGTTTCACAGCCATTCTCTAAGTCTAAATGTCGCTCATTAAACATCCTACAAAAAGATAAACCTACTTGCCTTTTTACAAACATGTCCATAAATAACCTATTCTCGAAATAGATACACTAGCTACAGACTTAGTTCTCAACAAAGATGTCAATATTGACAATTGTTAACTGTGTCTCCTCTTTCTCAAGGCCAAATTAAGAGAAACGAACCAAAAGCTCAAAGTTGGCCAGTCAGAAAACTTCAGATTTGGCTGGCAGAGATTGTGTAAACCAAAATTCCTTGTTTTTAGAAGGGAAAAAAACAAACCCTGAAGACCAGCGACTTCTTGAAGGACACACAGCTGATGAGTGGCCAAAGCCAAAGGGCTCTAGAATCTGAGCCCAGAGCTTGCTTGGCAGTGAGGGGAGGGACTTATTTTATTAAAAAGTTGAAGGCAGCCCAGCCTGAGTAGGCACTCTCTGCCCACAGTCCAAAACACAACAAACCAGCACAACAAGTTAGATTAATATTCTCAGATAAAGGATAAGTCTCACAAAATCTGAGAAATTCACTGAAGGACAGAGTTTCTCCGCCTCAGAAATACGGACATTTTGGGCCAGATAATTCTCGGTCTGGATGCCTGTTCTGCATGCATTGTAGGTTGTTTTGTAGCATCCCTCTACTCACTAGATGCTAAGAGCAATCCTCCTACCTCCCTAAAATATTTCCAGACATGATGTCAAAAGTCCCTTGGCAGGGGGGACAAAATCATACCCCCCACCCCCCACACCCTGGTTAAGAACCACTGCTCTAGGACATAGGTTCTATTTTTTTAAAACATTTTTTACTGTAAAATATATATACAAAGCAAAGAGAGAAAAAGCAATAATTTTCAAAACATACTTCAGCAAGCAGTTACAGGACAGAAACCAGAGTTTGTCATGGACTACCATTCCATAATCTCAGAATTTTCCCTCCTAGCTGCTTCAAAACACCAGAGGCTGGAAGGAATATTAATATTGTGATTCAGCAGCCATACTTGTTTATTAAATCCCATTTTCTCTGTTATACCTCCTCCTTCTCCCAATCTATAGGGATCTTTGGGCAATGTCCCTTCTGACTTTTTCATGATGAGAAGAGGTGTCCACACCGAAGGATAGAGGGATGTGATTAATTGATAATCCTGGAGAGGCTGGTCCCTCTGAGTTTCAGGATGTATCTGACCTAGGGACCCTCTGGGACTTTTATGTTCCAGGAAGGCAAACCTAGTGCACGAAACCTTTAGAGTCTCAGTTCATGCCCTGGGTCTTCTTAAGAGTCAACAGGAGGGATATTGGTTGGGGTATGGAAAACCATGGCAATCAGCACTGCTAACGGAAGTCTGCATAGAAGTGGCCTCCCGAATAGCCTCTTGGCTCCATTTGATCTCTCTTGGCCACTGATGCTTTATTTTATTACACTTCTTCTCCCCAGTTTTGTCAGGAAGACATTGTCGATTCCACTGTGCCAGGGTCAGACTCATCCCCTGGAATCATGCCCCATGTTGTAAGGGAGACTTTCACCCCTGAATGTCATGTCCCACGTAGGGGGAACGGCAACAATTTTCCTTGCAAAGATGGGATTAGAGAAAGAGAGGCCACTTTTGAACAACAAAGAGTCTTCCTGGTAGCTACACTTAGGCCTCTTTACGGTTGGTCTTAGCTTCTTCCCTACAGAAATAAGTTTCACAAGAGCAAACCTCAAAATCCAGGGTTTGGCCTATTTTCTTCAGGGTCCCCAATGTTTGAGAGGGTACCTGGGGTTTCCCAGATGGGAGTTTAATAGTTCCATTTATAAATATATCCATTTTTCCCTTAGGACCCTCAGGGGACTCTACCAAGGCTTTTTAATTATCAGCTCACCATAGTCTGAGATGTATCCTAGTATTATATTAAGCTAAACAGAATTGAAAGGTCCCGTTTCCATTCCAGAATCTTGGAGCTTGAGCTCTTTAAAGGAGCTATCCAGAGAGACTGATTTAGATTATGTGTTACAGAAAATTTAGGTTCTAGACATAATAAACCTCTCTGTCTTTGATTTCATACCATAGCTAGAGTCCATATAGTATTATCTTTTACGCTGCCTTCTGATTTACCTTAGACCCAGCCAGACTGGCTTTATTTTTAACTCTAATTGAGGCATGATCTCTTTTTCTGTTACTTTAACTCTATTATATACAACTATGCTAACTTTCAGGGCTGCAGCACTCCAGAACATAAGTTTTATTTTGTTTTGGTTTATTTCATCTTCAAGACCTTTTGCAGGCATTTATTATTACTAAAGAACCTAGCATCAGTGACCTAGAGCAGGTATTTTTATCCTTAGTCTACAGGAGAGGAAACAGACACACAGATGGTACATGTTTTGCCTGTACCCCAGAAGCAGTCAACACCGAGTCCTGGGAGTCCCAGCCACGTGGTTCAGCGAGGCAATGCCATTTCAACGTGGTAGCAACTCAGTTTCACTACCTGATTCTTACTTTCACTCCCTTTTATTAACACTCACACAATTTCCCAAGCATGATGCTTTCTAGACCGCTGATGTGCACATGTCAAAAGTTACCAGAAGGAACCGCTTAACCCTTCTCTACCTGGTCCTCACATAACTCTCTTCAGCAGAAAGGATTTGCAAATTAAGGGGCTAATGTTTCTTGATGATGATTGAACAATGATATAGCTTTCACAATGAGACTCTGTGAATGTGAAAACCTTGTGTCTGATGCTCCTTTTAGCTACTATATCAACAGAAGAGTAGAACATATGGAATAAAAATAAATAATAGGGGGAACAAATGTTAAAATAAATTCAGCTTGAAATGCTAGTGGTAAATGAAAGCTAGGGGT
>PVIY010063216.1:0-10577 GCA_004026745.1 Myrmecophaga tridactyla | reverse complement strand
TGTATAACCTGCAAGCATAATGAAACTGGCCCATGGTTCCTAAACCTGTGCTAGTTTACTCTCCCAGCATTCACGGTCTCGAGGCAACTGATTATGTTCACCTTTAGGAAAGGTAGCACAGTGTACTAGTTACAAACAGATGTTTCAGAATCAGACTAGTTATAGGTCCATATCCTGACTACAACTAACTTGCTGTGTGACCCTGAACTAGTGGCTTGACCTCTCTGAGCCCTGGCTTCCTCATCTATAATACCTAATTCCCAGCCTTATCGGGGGCTCTCCGGGAGACTGAACCCAGCAAGAACTAAATGGCAGCTGGGATTATGGCCACTCATCTTCTCCTCTACCCCCCTGAATGCACAATATTCAGCTCTTCCTTCCCTTTCATGACTCACCCAGTGGCTTCTGGAGGGTCCCGCCTGGCAGGGGAAAGAAGGGACATCTGCTTCATCTAATCCCATCAGCCTGGAGAGAGATGGGAAGACAGATGTCCCCCACAGCCAGCCTTCGCCTCTGCCCCCCAGTATCTCTGGCTATTGTTCCGCGGAGTTCCAGTTGACAGCAGATGAGCCAGGCCTCAGAAGCAAGGGGAGGGATCCCGCTGGAACAAAGGATGAGTCTATAAGTTATTCACCAGCCCATTGAACCTGCACAATGGGCCCAATGCCCCAGAAACATCCCGGTTCAGACAGCTCAAAGATCAGCCATAAGAGGAACCAACTGCCTCAATGAAAACAAAGGCAAACAACCAACTATGGATATAAGAACCAGGTGCAAAAAAGCGAACTTGACTGGCACACAATGGGTACCGATAACATCAAGTGTCTTTAAGCTACTACAGGCGCCAGGCATTTCACATACACTGGTGTGGAGCCTCACGAGGACCTTCTAAAGCTGGGATTTACAGTTCCTGCGGTATAGATGAGGAAACCAAGGTTCAGAGCTGATTTCCTTACTGATGTTTCCACAGAGAGAAGGTGGGGTCTTTATCCAGGTACACCTCCAGGTGCAACAATAGAGACCTGGATAAAGCATGTCTGTCTACTCCAGGGAATACTGACACCTCTTAGAATGACTGCTGCCAACTTCATAAGAACACTGAGAAACATCTGAGAGAACATCTGAAAACCATTTACGCAGATAGTACGATTCCAACTCCTATTTTCAGTAAAAGAGATACACCAGAAAAAAATACATGAAAACCTTCACCACAATAGTTATTCTCGGGTGATGGGTTATGATGGAGTTTTCTTCTCTTTGCTTTTCTGCTGTTCCCAGATCTTCTATAATTAGCATGCATTATATTAAACTTATTAATTTTGTAAAATTAAAAAAAAAAAGAAAATTCTCACTTTCAGTGCAGGCATAGAGAAGGGTTTTCCTGAACATCATGGTCAAATGTGATGGTTCCTTTTTGGAACGCGGATTCCAGCTGTCTTCCCTGATGACGGTGGGGAAGGTAGCTACAAATGCAACACAAGGACGAAGGACAGATTTCAGAAATGTTCTCAATGACAAATTGGCAATAAACAATAACACTGGCAAGCCTGGGGCAGGGGTTTTACCTTGAAATTCCTTCAGCATTAAATGAACAATGCTCAGTGTCTTCCCAACCTAGCTGGCCAGCGAAGTGCCCTGGAGAAAACTGTTCCACCCAAACTGCTCCGCGGATCTGGGCTGGAGAGGACGGGAGAGCTGGGGTCCTGTCCCCTCAGCCAGAGAGATGGGGCACTGACCACCTGCAGAATGCCCGGAGGGAGAAGGTCTGATTAAACACCCAGATACCCAGCCCCACCCCAGACCCTGCTGATTTATCCTACCCCTGATCCCAGGTCCCTTGCCACGTGGTTTGCATATCTGAATATTTTAGGGTACCCCTCTGAAGTCTCAGGAGCCCTGTTTCCAGGTTTGCCCCTCAGCCATGTGGAATTACTCATCTCTGCCCTACCCCACGCCCCTTCCTCTCCGGCGCTCCCAAATGGGAATGCGCTGTGGAAAGCAAAGCCTCTTGGCGACCGCGGAGTGCTGAGCTCTGAGCTGCGCTCAGTCCCAGGAGGGTCCGGAGAAAAACAAAGCCGCTTCCCGCACGTCTTCTCGCCACGTCCCCCCCTTCCACCTCCTCCCCTCCCCCGCAGCAGATGGGGGCGCTTTCCCCGCCGTGGCACTGCAGTGGGATGTGCCGGCCCCTACCCCGACGCCCGGCAGCCTCTTCCCTAGAACCTGACATGGAGGGTGAGGAATCCAGGCCGCCCCCACCCCCGCCCCCACCTTCTCCTGCACGGCCCCCGAAGCAGGTTTTCTGGTCCAGGGCTCCCCGCTGGGAAAGAACAGAGGTCTGTCCCACTCCCTCCCAAATGCGCGGCCTCTCCAGGGAGTGCGCTGGAGCCCAGGAGAGGTGGCAACCCAAACGGGGGGATTCTAGAGTCTCCCCCAGGCCCGTTTGGGGATGGAGCAGGGACGTTAGAGTCTGACATGCCTGGATTCAAAACCACCGGCTGTGTGATCCTGGACGAGTAGCTAATCCTGTCTGAATCCCAATCTCCACATGTTTAAAATAGGGACCTCACCACCTCGTGGGACTGTTGTGTAAATGCATGCAAAGGCCCGAACCGGCTCCTGGCTAAAGTAAGCACTCCATAATTTGATTTATAATAAACAATAAAATGTTATTACTATTCTAACAAAGGTGGTTTTGCAATTACCTCCATCCCTTTGGAGCCTCACTGGAGGCTGGACGTCTGGAATTCGAATCCCAGAAGGCGCGGCAGGCTCCGGAGGGAGGGCTGGGTATGGGTATGGGGTCCTTCACCCCGCCCAGCCCCACCCCACCCCACCCCACCCCAGTTCCGAGGTCACTTGCGCTCTATTCCAGGTTTGATCAGTTGTGGGCCGAGAAGGTCCGGGTACCCCAATTCTGGTGGGGGGGAGGGGGCTGGAGGGGAGGTCGGGAAAGGTCTTTGTGCCCTCCCCCTCCCCTCAATAATGATTGCAAGACACCCCCCCCCCATCCGCTCCGGATTCCAGGCGCACCCTTCACATCCTTTTCCCCACGCCCCACCCAGGGTCGGGTGTGTGACAGCATTTGACAGTTGCCGGCTGCAGAAGCTCTTGACCCATCCGATGAAGGGTGCCTGGCAGCCTCGGCCTTCCCTGGAACCCTGTCCTGGAGCCCTGGGACCTCCGTCTCCACTCCAGCCTCGGGGAATTGGGTGGTTCCCGGCGAGGGGGGCGAGGACGCTCGGGGAGGGTGAGCCGAGGGGCTGGGGGGCGGCGGCTTACCTGGGGTCCGCGGCCCCGCGGCGCGGGCGCACCGGGCTCTTTGTGTCCGGGCTCACGGCGCAGAATTGGGGGAGCCCCCTGCAAGCGCCTCCCCTCGCCAACTCCTCCCGCTCTCGTCCGCAGCCTCCCTCCCTCTGCTCTCCCGGGCGCAGCCGGCGTGCTCTTTGGAGCTGCTGCAGCGCCCATGAAATTTTAATGCGGGAGCGGCTGGCGGGCGAAGGCGTCCCACCCCCGGCCCCCGCCTCGGCCCCTCCTCTCGCCCCTCGCGGGCCCCCGCAGCCCCACACCCTGCTCCCCATCTGGGGAGGAGGGTGGGGATGCAGCCGAGGGGGCGGGGAGGGCGGGGGGGGGGACGCGGGGGCGGGCGCGCGCTGTCACCTACCCCACCCCACCCCCGCTGCACAGAGGGGTGAGCTGGGCCGCCGCGCGCCCCCTCCCGCCGCCCCGCCCGCGGCGCTGCCATGGCAACGTTTGCCCAGCTGGACCCGGCTCGGGAGCGCGCGGGGCGGGAGAGGAGCGCGAGGGCGGCGCGCGGCCGCGGACCTGGGCAGCCGAAGCCAGGACCCCCGGGGCGAGGGGCCCGCAGGGGCTGGTCTGGAATAGCAGATGCTTAGGGCGCACGGCCCTGGTGGACGCCTCTCGGTTACCCCTCCTAGCTGGGTGTCTTCACCCCCATTGCTCAGGGGAGGGCAATGAACCCAAGGAAGCCGAGGCTTTTGCGCCAGATTATGGGGGAGCCAAGATCTGAGCCCCGGTGTGTGATTTCACTGCCGCCTCTTGGCCCAACGACGTCTGTAGGTTTGGTCTTGTCTTTTTTACGGGCTCCCTGTTTCATACCTGCTCCTTTCCAGAGCGGCGCTTCCATGCACTGGGGCCCTCACCCCAGCGGCAGAGCATAAACTGGGAACTTGTTGGAAATCGACATTTCTAATTAATTTCTCTTGTCGAAACCTCTGGGGTTTGGGGCGCAGCGTTCTGTGTTTCTACAGTTCTGCCAGGGGATTGTGAGGCTCACTCAAGCTTGAGAATCACTGTGCTAGAATATTCTCGTGGCCTCTATAACCACATTTGCCTAAGTTTAAATTTCGGCTCCTTAGTGGCTTTGGGCAAATTGGACACCCCTTCTGAGACTCAGTTTTCTCACCCATAAAATAGGGATTACAATGGACTCCACATCCTAGATTTATGTAGATTAAATGAGGACCGGCTTGGGGAGGCATAACATATGTTTATTATTCTAATATGCTACCTCCTTTCATTCTCACCCTTCTGTGTCCATTATTGATCCTCTTTATTGCTCACACAAGGAAATGGAGGCTCTGAGAAGCAGTGACTGCTGCCCAAGACGGTAAAGAGCCCAGATGAGATCAGAACCCACCCTTTTCAGATGCCAAATTACTGGCTCTCCTTTTATCTGCACATGTCTTGCTGAGATCCCCAATCCAAACCTGATTCAACAAAGCCTACAGAGCATTTCCAATGCTCCAAGCCCAAGGCCACTGCAGGACCCTTGGAGGGTCCAGATATTGCCTCCTTCCTGGCAGAGCCAACAGTCCTGCCAGAAGAGGTAAGACCCAGGTAGGACAAGTAGAGAAATGGCAGGACAGGGTTTGGTGAAGCATTGCTCAGAATACAAGGCTGGGCTGCTGGCATGACCTGGGGCCCGGGGCTTTCCCCAACTTCACCAGTTTAGTCATCCTGGACTGTAAACAAAAAAGGAAACGGGGTTCATAAGGTGTGACATGTCCGAAATGAAGGCAGGGGACCCCTTGAGATAGCCGTTTCTTTTTTAAGTATTCCCAAGTCCCCCGTTTCATAATTCATTCCCAAATTCTCCTGAATTTGGGCTGATCGCTTCCAATATTCGTTTGCAAAATATCAAGCCAAATTGCCTACCCCCAAACTTTCAACACTTCTCTTAATTCCTAGAATGTCTCAAAGATAAGCACTAATGAGCTCATGGTCCTATTTGCAAGCATCTTTGGTCCTAGTGAATAAGAGGAGGAGGTGCCAAAAGGGGTGATGATTAGAAGCTGCTCTAGAGTCACTGAGAATGGGCCATGTCTAACTCAGATGGACTTGTGGTGACCTATGAACTGAGTAACTTGAGGTGCGGGTTGGACTCCATGCCCCAAAAACATCACCAGCGGCGTGGGCCTGCCTGGTTGTCCTCTGTCCCTTGTCCTCTAACACCATGCGTTTCTTTACCATAGGGGGCAACTAACCCTACTTGGAGGTTCCGTTGGTCCTTTGCCCTCCCTTTATCCATGTTGAGTGTCTTTGTGATAAATAAAACCCTCCCTAGCACCCTCCACTTCCTTGGGGAGGGTTCGAGACCTTCAGTGGCCTCCTTTATCTCCTTTAGACCTGGATCACTAACATGGCCTACTTTGGGATTCCTGTCGATTGCCTGCTGGAGCTGACAGCCTTCTTGTCTCCCTATTGATGTAACTCTGACCTTCACCTTATCTCTGACCTATACCTTATCACCAGGTAGATCCAGGACTTTGAGAGCACAAACCAAGGTGAGAAATGTCCTCCTTGCCCCAATTTGCCAAGAACTCCAGTCTTCCGGGAGACATTTATGCTGCTAACTCATGCCCCAGGAACCCACAAGCAGCCAACAGCACCAGATGGAACCCCAAGGAGAAGTGTCAATGCTCTCCCTTCTGCTTCTCTTGAAAATGGCCCCAACCACTTATTATGCAGTGTCAGTTGTTGTGGCGATGGAAGGAGAGCTTGGAGAAGACAGTGCCGTTATGCCATCAGGAGATACATTTCCAAATAAAGCGTCCTCCTTTAAGCTGGTTCCTTCCCCTATCCCCATGAGGGACCTCAAGCTAGATGGTCTTAGACCTCCTGACACCGCCCACCAGCCCAACACTTCCAGGGGGAGTTCCGACCCTCCCAACTGAGGGAACATGAGTGTCCCTTTCTATTTATCCCTAGGACAGCCCGTGGAGAAATGCGGGTGAACAAGGAGGCCAGGGCTCCCAGTCTCCATGCACAGCTCTTGTGTACCAACCTGCTGGGGGGCTGCTGTGCTTCATTTCTTTTCTTTTTAATTGAGGTGAAATGCATACAGCACAAAATGAAGCATTTTTAAGTGTGCAATTCAGTATATTTAAAATACATTTGCAGCTCTGTGCAACCACCAGCTCTTTCTAGTTCAAAACATTTCCATCACTCCCCAAAAAATACCCTTGTACTCTTCAAGCAGTCACTTCCTCTTCTTTCCTCCCCCCAGCCCCTGGCATCCACCGAGCTGCTTTCTGTCTCTATGGATTTACCTATTCGGAATATTTTCTATTAATGGAATCATACCATATGGGTCCTTTTGTGCCTTCTTTCGCTTAGCATAATGTTTCGAAGTTCATGCTGTAGCATGTATCAGAACTTCATTCCTTTTTATGGCTGAATAATATTTCATCGTCTGAATACACCACAATTTCTTTATCCACTGATCCACTTATGGATATTTGGGTTGTTTCCAGCTATTGGCTCTTAGGAATAATGCTGCCGTGAAGTTTTGTGTGTGAGTATTTGTCCGAGTCCCTATATTCAATCCTTTGGGGTATATGCCCCTCAGTGCTTTATCTCCCTTTAGGTTCCCTCCACCGTGCCTACTCAGGGGACTTCTAGAATCAGTGGCAAGAAGGGCTTCGGCATCTTGCTTCTTAAATCAGTCACACAGACCCTCACGCCTCCTCTCCACGTGGGCAGCACCTGGCAGGCTCTCTGGGAAAAGCTTCTGGGAGGAGTCAGCTTTTGTCTATCCTTGTCTGGACAATTGACAGAGACAATCAGGACCAGGGAACCTCCCCTCTGACAGCTGTTCCCCAAGCAGGCGGCTCCCAGGCTCACCCCAGACAGAAAGTTTCATTTTGACTTATCAAAGCAGCGGTCCTCCCTCTGGCTGAGGGTGAGGCTTCCTGAATTCAGAAGAGCAGTGATTGGGGGTGGCCTTTCACCAGTTCCCTGCAGCTGCAAAACTCCCCTGCCCCCCCCCACCCCTTACCCCAGTCACCCTCAGATGCAATGAAGTTGATATCTCGCCCACCTGCTCGTGAGAAACTTCCAGATGCTCTGCCCGCATTCCCTTCCAGCACCCTCCAAGGAAGTGCCAGCATATGCTAGATGAAGAAAGGGAGACTCAGAGAGGACAAGGGACATACCAGACAAGATCAGCCAGCTAAAAAGTGGCAAAGCTGAGATCCAAATCCAGCGGTCTCTGACTCCAAAAGCTGCACTCGGAATCCCTGATAACCTGTCTGCATTCAAGCCCACGCTTTGGGATGCTCTGTCCCACTGCTGGCTCGACAATGGTTGTGCCACCTTGCTGGGGTCCCTCTGGGGTCTGTTCAACCCCTGCCCTGGTCCTTCAGTCCAGGAGGGCCATCACTGGTTCCACATCATTGCCCTGGACAATCAGAGCTATGCCCTCCAGACTCTTGTCTCTGTCCTGCCTGCTCGATGTGTGAAGACCATAATCCTGCTAGAAAAGGGATGGGATGGGAGCGGAGGGCTTCACCTGGATTCTCCCAGAAACAGACCCTGAGACAAAGATTCAAGTGCGAGCACCAAGGCCCTTATCCACCAACTCTCATCCGTCATGGGTGGAAGGGTGCTCCTTGTACATCAGTCCCTTGCCCCCTGCATCCTGCACATGCACAGACTGCCCTCATGCCCTTGGCCAGAGGATGCCATCAGCAGGGGCTCCCAGGAGCCTGCAGGAAGAGGTCACTGGAAAACCGAGGGATGGCGAGTGCTGAAGGGCCAGTACCACAGAGGGCCGGTGGGCCATCCATTCCTTTGTCACCCACCCACTGCCAGAGCCCACCCTGTGCCTATAAATCCAGGGGCTCCCCAGCTAGAATGCTTCCACCCATGACATGCCAGCTGGGATATGATGCTGAGCAGCACAGAAGCGGTCTCTGCCCTCTAGGAGCTCACATCCTAGTGGGCAAGACGGAGAAGCAAATTTGCAAGTCAAGTCACTGTATTTGATGGCATAAGTAGTGTACAGAAACATACATCACTGACACAACCAGCTTTTGGGGTTGAGGATGAATTTTCCAAGTGGGAGGCACCAGGTGCTGAGAACTGAAAATGGTAAGACTAAGTATAACTCTATTTATCAGTCGCTCTTTTCATCAGCACCTTCTCAGTTTCAAGTGGCAGAAGTAATCCAAGACCGTGTGGTTTCAGGCACAGCTGTATCCAGGTGTTCAGATAACGTTACCAAGCATGTGTCTTTCTCCGTATCTTGCCTTTGCCGTCCTCTGCGCTGCTTTATTCAAAGGCAGGCAAAGCCCAAGTAGCAGTGAGGAAAGCCCCTGGCAGTTCTCAGCTCACACCCTGCCAATTTATCCACCTCAGCTCCAGCACGAGTCCAGGGCTAACCCTCTTGTCCCTGGCCTGGGTCACATGCCATTAAAGGAGAGGTGGGGATCGGGAAGGCGGCCACGCAAGGTTCTGTTACCAAAAGAAGAGAGAAAGTTCCATCAGGGAGTGTATATTATTTCATGATGCTGCCATAGCAAATTATCTCAAATTCCGTGGTTTACAACGACACAATTTTATATCGTGCAGTTCTGGAGGTCAGACCTCCAACATGAGTCTCACTGGAGTAAAACAAAAGTGTTGGCAGGGCTGCATTCCTTTCTGGAGGCTCTAGGAAAGAATCCCTTCCCAAGCCTTTTCCAGCTTCAAGAGGCTTCTCGCATTCCTTGGCTCGCGGTCCCTTCCTACATCTTCAAAGCCAAAGCCAGAGGGTCGGGTCCTTCTCACTTTGAATCACTCTGAACTTCTGCCCTTGACACATCTCCCTCTGACTCTTTCTTCTTCCCCCTTCCTCCACTTTGAGGCCTGCTGGAAATATTGGGCATAGCGGATAATCCAGGATAATCTCCATATTTTGAGGTTGGCTGCTTAGCAAACTGAACTACCATTATCGTGTAACCTAATATATTCACAAGTTCCAGGGCCTAAGACTCGGATATCTTTAGGAGGAGCAGGGGGGTTGGAGAACATTATCTGCTTAGCCCAGGAGGAAACAATAAAACCTATTCTCTACAATCGCCTGCCATGTGTCAGGCTGGGCCAGAGTATGGATAATTTGAGAAGAATAACTGGCCTTCTGTTGACTTCTATTGAAGTCCTACTATGTGCCAGGCACCTGCTAGGCTCATTCATCTGCCTTGGTTCTTCTAGGGCAGAGACCACATCGGACTCCCCAGCACATTCCCAGTCATTCGATCTCATCCACTTGGTGCAGTGGCCCCCACAAAGTGTATGCCGTGATCTGCATTTGGCACACGTGGAAACTGAGGCTCAGGGAGGCCAGCTGAGCTGCCCAAGGCCCAGCCTCCTCCTGCCTGCAGAAGTGGTGGGGAGGGGCCCACCTGGGCTCCCCCGGAATCCCTGCCGTCTGACTGCATCTTGATTCTTTCCTCTGCTTTCCATCAGGGGGGCGGGCAGATGGGACAAGACATGAGATCAGGAATTAGGAGGGACTGGGTTTGAGTCCCACCTCTGCCTCTTACACACTGTATCAGCTAAGGGTCTTCAAAAATGACCAAGCCAATAGGATGTAGATATATAGATAAATATAGATGTAGATGATGATATGAAGTTAGAGATATGTAAATATATAGAGAGAGACATTTGAGATTTATTATAAGGAATTGGCTCACTCGATTGCGGGGGTGGCCGAATTCACTGGCAGGCTGGAAGCTGGACGCTGGAAATTCTGATGAGATTAACATTGAATTCTTGAGACCATATTCTTTAGACTTCAAAACCAGGAAGGGGTGGCGTGTGCAGACTTCCTTCTGACCCCTGGGACCCTCACTTCTTGCAGTTAAAACTGCCAACTAAACAGACGCAGCCTGCCCAGATGTGATGAGTCCTCTCCTTTACTTACGGTCAACTGATTGTAGATGCTGATCTCATCTAATTCCCCCACGGTAACAACTGGGCCAGTGTTTGATCAAACAGCTGGGTGCTATAACCTCACCAGGTTGACGCAGGTAATTAGCCACCATCCTCACCAGGGAAGTGAGTAACCTCATCTCTCTAGGCCTCAGTTTCCTCTCTGCAAAACAGGGAGAAGAACCCCCCCTGATGGGCTTTCAGAAGTATTAAATGACATGACCCAGGCACACAGCTCAATAAATGTTAGCTCTCTTTCTTGGTATGTGTCCCTCGAGCCATCCCGCTCTGTGTCTCTCAGTCTTGGTTAAAAAAACAAACAAACAAACAAAAACACGACTTTGATCTATTTTTACTTTTTTTTT
>PVIY010063215.1:0-10468 GCA_004026745.1 Myrmecophaga tridactyla | reverse complement strand
GGGAGCCTGGTGCCAACACAACCCTTCAGAATCACCTACCAGCTTGCTCTGGGTGTCCTGTCACGTTGACTCTCAAATCCTATGCAGCCAAAGCCTGACTGTTACGGATCTAATGGCATCCTCCCCACCACCACCACCACCACCCCACAAGTACATGTTGAAGTTCTCACTCCTGTACCTGACTTTACTTAGGAAAAAGAGTCATTGCAATGGAATTAGTTAGATTAAGGTGAGGTCATACTGGATAGGGTGGCCCTTAACCCAACATGACAGGGAAGGGAAGAAGAGACAGGGACACAGAGAAGACGGCCAGCATGATGACTGAGGCAGAGACTTAAGGGCTGCAGCTGCAGGCCAAGGAGCACCAAGGAATGCTAAGGAGTGCCAAGGATCTCCAAGGAGCGCCAAGGAACTCCAGAGAGCACCAAGGAGCACCAGGGAGCTCCAGGGAGTGCCAAGGAGCACCAAAGAGCACCAGGGAGCTCCAAGGAGCACCAAGGAACACCTAGGAGCATGAAAGAGCACCAAGCAGTGCCAAGGAGCATCAGGGAATGCCAAGAAACCTGGCAGACCACCGTAGCTGGAAGAGGCAAGGCAGGACTCTTCCATACAGGCTTCAGATGGAGCACGGCCCTACTGACACCTTGATTTCAGTCCTGTGGCCTCCAGGACTGCGAGATGATAAATGTCTGTTGCTTTAAGTCACTGAATTTATGGTATTTTGTGACAGCTGCCCAAGGAAGCTATGTAGTAACATACACACTGTGTGCAGAAAACCTCCTCTTGGAGCCCTGAGCCATGGTGAGGAGGCAGGCCCTGAGAATCCAAAGGGACTCACCAGAAAGAAACTCAACCCAGTCACAGAGTGGCAACAACAAGGAGCCTCTGGGTGGTTTCCAAGTCTTCTGACCGCAACAATAGTAGTGACAGCTAGTGTTTGCTGCGCCCACCACCATCCAGTGAGGTAGGGGCCCTGATTGTGCTGATACGACAGATGAGAAAGGAAGACCCAGATGAGGGCCTCACCAAGGTGACACAGTGTGGGAATGGCAACGTGGGAATTCAATTCTTTTCTGCTGTTGGACCTCCCGGTCGGGTCTCTGACAGACCCAAAGCTGAGGGACCAGAATTGCACCAATAGGATGCGGTTCCTTAAAGCCTAGAAGAAGAGTCACCACCAGTGCGAGGCTGCTCAGACCAGGGACCTTGGCGCAAGGCATTCACTGAGACCCCCAGCGCTTCCCCAGCTATTGCCCAAGCACAGGTTTAGAGAGTTTTTTGTGTCTTAAAAAACATTTTTTATTGTAAGTAGTTTCAAACAGAAAAAATATATATAACTGTACAATAAACACACATATGTACATTATCTAGATGCAACAGCTGTTACCATTTTGCCTTAACTGCTTCATCTATATCCACACATGTAAATCAATCAGTTTACTAACAGACTGAAATTGCAGAGTCATTTAAAAGTAATTAGACTTTTTATGACACTTTACCCTTAAATATTTCATAAGTGCCTCAAGAGATAATGACTGTTCTAGTTTGCTAGCTGCTGGAATGTTAATACCAAAAACAAAATGGCTTTTAAAAAGGGGAATTTTGATAAGTTGCTAGTTTACAGTTCTAAAGCCAAGAAAATGTCCCAATTACAACAAGTCTATAGAAATGTCCAATCAAAGGCATCCAGGGAAAGACACCTTGGTTCAAGAAGGCCGATGAAATTCAGGGTTTCTTTCTCAAGTGAGAAGGCACATGACGAACACAGTCAGAGTTTCTCTCTCATCTGGAAAGGCACATGGCGAACACAGTCAGGGTTCCTCTCTTATCTGGAAGGGCAAATGGTGAACATGGCGTCATCTGCTAGCTTCTTCTTCTCCTGGCTTCCTGTTTCATGAAGCTCCCTGGGAGGCATTTTCCTTCTTCAACTCCAAAGGTCACTGGCTGGTGGACTCTGCTTCTTGTGGCTGCATTGTTCTCTGCTCTCTTAGAATCTCCTTCATTCTCCAAAATGTTTCCTCTTTTATAGGACTCCAGTAAACCAATCAAGACCCATCCAAATGGGTGGAGACACGCCTCCCCTAAACCAGTTTAACAACCGCTCTTGTTTGGGTTACATCTCCAAGGAGATGATCTAATTACAGATTCAAGCATACAGTATTGAATAGGGATTATTCTGCCATTACGAAATGGGATTTTGATTAAAACATGGCTTTTCCAGGGTCCGTACATCATTTCAAACCAGCACAATGCCATTCACTTACATAACCATAATACCAGGTTACACCTAACAAAATTCCCTCACAACCTCTAATACTCAATTCATATTAAAATTTCCTCCAAATGTCCTTTAAAAAAAATCTAATGTTTTCAAGCCAGAACCTTATGGTTGTAACCCAATCAGCAAGCACAACCAGGAGCAAACCTAGTTCCAGAAATCTCAGGTTTATTTATTCATGGCAATGAGAGAGAGCACACCAGAGGAACTGTGGAACATCCCAATAGACAGAGGGAAAGTTGAGAGTCACTGAGAAAGGAATGGTATAGCAGCTTTGCATTATTTGTCACCATCCCAAAAGGAAAAGAAACATTGACCCAACTGCAAAGCAGCCCCTGGGTTACATCATTTTGTGTGTGTGTGTTTTTTTCCAATCCACCTGCGGGCAAAGCCAGAACTTTGGGAATGCCACAGAGTAGCAGCTTTGAGGATGACCCCTTTCTCCTCTGATTCTGTTACCGCACACAGAGAAAGTATGCAATAGAAGTTTTTCTGAACCTTCTGGGAGAGATTTGCTCAGCATCTCCAATGGTAGAGGAAGAGCTCATAATCATAGAGGACATAATGATGGTGAGGAGTCCTTGACTCCTAGAGATGTCAGCCCTTTCAGGTAATAAATGGAATGATGTTAAATATGCAAAACAGCATGCAGGTATTACAAAGAAACATTGGTCTGCTTTCAGTGAGTCCGGGTGGACATTGGTTCTGCACTTCCAAGTTATGAATTATTCCAAAGTAGGAGGTGAAACTACCAAAGGTCTTCCAGGTCCCAACTCGAACCCTATGCTCCTGGAGGAATAAAGGAGACCAGGAGAGCCCTGAGAGATTCTGACAGTGGACTGGAAAAAAATGGCTGCTGGTTGCCATTTCCATGCCATTATAACATCAAAGAACAACAGGACTGAAGATGAAGAGACCAATCAAGAGTTCATCAACATGAATGAAAGTGACACTCATGCTTTTCATGTTGAGTGGCAACATTTTGAAGTCAGACCAGGGGATCATGGCAGAACCTCAAAAACATTAGGATGCAAAGCATTGGTCATGAAAACTCAGGATCCTGTGAAATTAAAAGAAGGAAGAAACCTTACCCAAGTCCAGCCATTGAAAGCGAAAGAAGAGCAAACGTTTTTGTGGACAAACTCAACATCAAAGGATCTTCTGCCAAAATCAGCATGCATTTGATTTATATAGTTTGGCATGTATGGCCAGAAAAGTGATGGTGCTGGGTTAATTTACATAAGACCAATATCTAGTTTTTAAATGAATACTGTACTTCGCAACTCTCTCCTGATAACTGAATGTTCTTGGAACATTATATCGGCCTTACTGTAGGAATAAATGTTTGATTTTCAATAGTGTGAATAAATCATTATTCTGTAAAACTCTTTCAACTCTTTTAAAGCTAAGTTGCTGATTTTGCTTTCCCAATTATTTTCTTATGGTTGTGTATTATGTTATACTTCATCTCAAATTTTATAATGTGTTTCATGACTAGCTAGCTTAAAACTTAAAAAAATATATTGGTGTTATTTTATGAGAATCAAGATATTATTTTGTTGAAGAAAATAAACAATAATCAAATATTCATTTTCAAAGAAAATATTTTAAATCGAGAATGTAAATGAGTTTGCTTGTTACAATATCCTTACACAGTATACTCCTTTTGTTCTGTATACATTTTTAATATTTATCAAGTTTTATATTGACCATGGACCTTTCTCTTCAGCATCTCCTTTCCCCAAAACAGGTTAATTTCTGCCCAGTGTTAATATTCTACAGTTGCAGTGCCCTTGGACAAACTCAGTTCAACATTTTTGTCACATTTAGAAAAATGCATTTGGCATTCTGCAAGCCTGAATGATCGATTATCTCAAAATTTGTTGGACAGGTGATGTGTACTTTTGAGTAAGGTGCCTAACAATTCAATTGCAACCTTTTAATTACACCATTTAAAAAGTCACCTGTCGCTTCTTCATTCTAGAATTCAAGCATTCATCTGGTTTTTTTTTTTTGGGGGGGCATGGGCAGGCTCCGGAAATCAAATCTGGGTCTCCGGAATGGCAGGTAAGAATTCTGCCATTGAGCCACTGTCACACCTCATCCGTTCTTATAAAAGTTATGTTTGAAGTTTATGTTTCTCTCAAGGAAAAAGAAAACCAGAACAGAAAACCCACACTACCACTCTATAATCCTAATTCTAAATGTTCCCTTTTCAAAATTTAAAAGTAAAATTATGTGGCCATGTTTATACTCCCCTAATTTTCTGTATCACTATTCATTTCAATAACTCATAAGTTTAGTATTATTTCCATAGTATCTAGTTGTATTTAGTGGGAGGAATAAGGAGTACCTTTTCCAGTACCAAAAGACTCTTCTGTCAAATTCGGCTTTATAGATATATGTAAATAGATAGATAGATAGATAGATAGATAGATAGATAGATAGATAGATAGATAGGTAGATAGGTAGATAGATGATAGATAGATAGATAGATATTGCACTGACAGGCTCCGGGAATCAAGCCCAGGTCTCTAGCATGGCAGGCGAGAACTCTGCCACTGAGCCGCCGTTGCACTGCCCTTGGCTATATATATTTTAATGTTGATATTAGGCATATATAAGTTTAGAAATGATTTATCTTTTTGGTTAATTGCATCTTTTATCGTTATGTAGAGTCTCCTGTTATCTCTATTAATACCTCTGGCATAAGTGTTTTATTATAACATACATTATTAATTATATTTTATATATATATATATTACCACCACAAAAGGGAATGTCTTTTTGGGTAGACATTTTAGAAACATCTAGAGTTAATTTTTTTTCAGTTTGGACTGACAACTTTAGTCTTTTAACTGGAGAATTTAAACCACTTCTTTTGTGATTACTTATCTTATATATTTGTATTTATTTCTCACCAATTTATTATGGTTTCTTTGTATTCTACCTTTTCTTTTTTTCCCCTTTTTTGCCTTATTTTGGATTACATTTTTTCTTTTCTTTCATTTTTGCATTTACTGCTTCAAAGTAACTATTTTGACATCCATAACTGAGCACAGGTATCAGTAATCATTTATCTTTGCTTTGTACCCTAAGAACACAGGACCTTAGAAAACTTTAATGCTGGTCACCCTCTTCCAATTTATATCTGTTGCCCATTATTTTAGTTGTAGCATGTTTTTCTAAAGGATTATTTATTTTTTTGAAGCAGAATTTCTTATTTTTTACAATTAGAAAATTATCTGTAAAACAGTTTCATAGACCTGAACACATTGTTTTTTACAGACTTTTTAAAACAATTTAAAAGTATATCCCTTTAAAATACCCTGTAATACATACAACAGACTACTGAGCAGCTGCAAGAAGGAATGAAGTTGTGAGGCATGCAACTAGGTGAATGAAACTTAAGGATTGTATGTTGAATGAAATGCCAGAAACAAGAAGACAAATATTATCATGCCTCACGCGTGTGGATTAATTGTAATAAACAAACTCAGAGATTTGAAGTCAAGAGCATAGGTTATCAGGTTGGGGCTTATAGTCAATGTTCCTAGATTGTAAGCTCTTACAGCAGTCAATATATTTAGAAGTTGTAACTGTTACTTCTAAATTCTGAGATGTTGAGCTTTTTATATATAACCTGGTCATTCCCTGAAACTTTGCATATTTATGTGATACCTTAGACTCAGAGTTAGAGCACTGAAGCTATGAAAGTCAGTAGTACCCCATTCAGCAACTGTTAAAAAGGCTGAAAAAGTGATTGGACTTTGTCTAGAGATATGAATGAAGCTGATCTGGAAAGGACTAAGATAAATCAGAATACTGGGTAAAGGATGACATGGCCCATAATCTGAAACTTCAACCTCTGTGCAAGACCAAAGGGAGAGATGTTTATTTGGTGCAAAATTTATATTTTGGGTAGCACACCATCTAATTTAACCTGTATGGTCTTGAACACCATAATTACATGGAATCTTGAATAGGGTGTGAGACTATGTTGGTTTGTCCAGGTTAGTGTGGTGCCATAATATATCCCAGAGTAATTTGGGCAGAAAATTTTAAAAGGTATTTGCAAAGTCTCCTTGGGAGAGAAAGAAAGAAATATTCAACTTCCCAATCTAGGGAATTCCTCATATTCTCACCACCATGGGGTCAACAAATTCAATAGGCTGAGCCCTCAGTCTTGGGACTCGCCCCTATGAAGCTTATTCCTGCAAAAGAGAAGCTAAGCCTACTTATAATTATGCCTAGGAGTCACCACCAGAGAACCTCTTTTGTTGCTCAGATGTTGCCTCTCTCTCTAAGCCGACACGGCAGGTGAACCCACTGCCCTCCCTGCTACGTGGGACATGACTCCCAGGGGTGTAAATCTCCCTGGCAACCTTGGACCTGACTCCCAGGGATGAGCTGGAACCCAGTATCATGGGATTGAGAAAGACTTCTTGACCAAAAGGGGAAAGAGAGAAATGAGACAAAACAAAGTCTTAGTGGCTGAGAGATTTCAAACAGAGTTGAGAGGTTATCCTGGAGATTATTCTTATGTATTATATAGATATCCCTTTTTAGTCTATGTGTACTGGAGTGACTAGAGGGAAGTTCCTGAAACTGTTGAATTGTGTTCTGGTAGCCTTGATCTTGAAAGGGACTGTATAACTATAGAGCTTTTACGATGTGGCTGTGTGATTGTGAAAACCTTGTGTCTGATGCGCCTTTTGTCCAGGTATGGACAGACGAGTAAGAGGGAAAATAAGAATGAAAAATGGGTAAATAGTAGGGAGAGATAAAGTGTGGACATTGCATAGATTAAAAGACCGTGGCCAACGAGAGGGAGAGGTAGGGGGTATGGGATGGATGAGTTATTAAAAAAAAAAACAAACCCTGTAATAGATCACACTGTAAAGAAAAATAAGCACTATTTCTGGGGGAAAAAATTCTTCCTCGGTCAAAGACTTCCAAGAGTAAAAACAAAAGGCAGTCCTATGAAACTAGAAATAACGCATAGATGAAAAACAAGCTTCCACTTTCTATTTATTTCATTTATAAAAACCCAATTCATATGTAAAATAATTCATTAGCTCATAAAAGGAGTGGAAATATATTAATTTAAAATTAAATTAATTTTAAAAATACCCAACATGCTATATAATGTGTCTATAGTATTAAATAGTTTAATTTATAGAATAACTTGGTATTAAACACCTAGCTTAAAGAGCTATTGCAAACCTAAATATTCTTCTAGGGCTATATAAGGACAATGAATCCTCTTTTTTTATGTACAAAGACACTTTGAAGTAATAACTTTTAAGAACACATCTTTCCTTAGTTCTGTAACAGAGAAATTAGGATTTAAGGGATGATTTTGATTACTGAATCTTTATATAGATAATCCTTTTTACTTTCTGGTATATTGGAGTAGACAGAGACATTTCTGAAGCCTCTAAATTGTTATCCAGCTGCCTTGATCTCTGATAATAATTGTATAGCCTTTATCTTCAGCCCCTGTGATTGTAAAAACTTTGTGACTAACCAAAGACAGTCCCTAATGTTTATTAATGAAGGGTCTTGAGTCAGCCCAGAACTAACCCACCCCAAGTCCAAAGAATTGGTCATTTGAGCACATCAGGCAAAAGAATACATGGCCTTTGGTAACAGTACTTCAGTCTCAGATCTTGCCTCACCACCAGAATCATGTATTTCCAAGAGCTGAAGCTTTCTAAGTTTTTATTTTTATTTTATTTTATTTATTTATTTATTTTTTTTACATGGGCAGGCACCAGGAATCGAACCCGGGTCCTCGGGCACAGCAGGAAAGCGTTCTTACCTGCTGAGCCACCGTGGCCTGCCCTAAGTTTTTATTTTTAAAATGATCAACCTTGCTATTTGATTATATCCATTGTAGAAAATTTTTTAAATACAGAAAAATATGAAAATCAAAATTGCCCACTTTCCCTCCCATTACACAACACAGGATTTGTGTGTCACCTTCTAGATCTTATTTGGTGGAAATATAGAATTAATACTGTAAAACATATACCCTGATTGACACTTTGTGCTATCAAGTAAAACAATAAATACCATTTGAAATCTGAAAGAAAAAAGGAGTTACTGGGGAAAGGTGGGGTTTAGATGAAATTGAAATGAAACAGTGTTTTGATAGGCTCAAGAAGCACAGCTGTGAGTAAAACCAGCAGTTTTGGGTGTAGACTGCAAACTGAACTCAAGGTTCTGTTACTTTGTATCAAAAAATAAATGTGGGCTATTGGACTCAGAAATCCCTTATCTGAGGCTCTGTAACTGAGTTGGAAAGCACCGAGACTTTCCTGTGTTGAAGTAGCTTAGATCCCCCAAGTAGGAGTAAGAGGTGTCATGCATACTGATATAATTTCAAAGTGTGAATTTTCTGACCATCTATCATTGCAGAGAACAATGTATCTTGTGAGTAAGAAAGCAGTAGGCACCCAGAGAAGGGGTGACTCTGGCATTTCCCTTTAACATTGCAGCTGGCTTTTTCTGCATTAGTTATCCCATCCTGATGAATGGTCTGGTTGAATTTTGTTCTCTCAGTCTGATCCCATTTGTACGTTCTCACAATTAAGGACCATGCATTGCATTTGTCTCTTTAGTGTCTTTTAATATAGAACAGTCCCCTGCCTATTTATTTTGACAACATTGTCTTGTTGAAGACGTCGTGCCAATTGTATGGCAGAATGCCCCATGTTCTGGATTTCTCTGTTCATTTCTTCATTGATGTGGTTTAATTTGTTCTTCCATCATCTCCATTTTCTATAAACTTTAGATCTAAAGGTTTGGTTAGATTAACATTAATAAACGTTCTTCCCAGATTAGGTGCTTCTGGCAGGGAGAGTTTTAAGAGGATTTCACATAGATTTACCAAAAAATACACTCCTAGATATTTACCCAAGAGAAATGAAAACGTTTGTCTAAAGTACTTCTACTTGAGTGAGCACAGCAGCCTGAGTATAATAACCCCAAATTGGAAACAACCCAAACGTCCATCAACAGATAAATGAGAAACAAACTCTAGTATGTCCATACAATGAATACCACTCAACAATACAAAAGAACCAATGACTCCATAGATACATCTCAAAACTCTGCTGAGTGGGAGGAGCAGGATGCAAAAGAATACAAACTGTATAATTCCTTTATAAGAAATCTTAGGACAGGTAAAACTAATCATTAGTGGCAGAAAGCAGATCAGAGGTTGCTTGGCACTGTGGGTGAAGGTAGGATTGACTGCCAAGGGGCACGAGGGAACTTTCTGGATTGGAGGAAATGTTCTTTCTATATCTTGATTGTGGTTACACAATACATTGTATTGCATTAAATTATAGCTCCCTCCTTTTGCAGGGGCAGAGGGAAAGAGAAGGAATCCCTTCAATCCTCAGCTCCTTGTTCCCTTTCCTAAAACTGATCTGCTTGAGAAAGTGCCTAAGTTCCAAAAATGTCCCCTCCTTCAGCATTGCGCTCCCCCATTTCACAACAGTGAGATAATACCTCCCCCTCGCTTTGAATCCTGCTGCAGTGTGTTGGCCTGGGATGTAAAAACCTCCTAGTACCAAACAGAGGCCTCCTGTGAAATAATAGCGTGTGACTAGGAAAGAAAATTAACCTACTGGTTAATTAGGTTAACTATTACTGGTTAACAAATCCTTCTGTAATTTAGATGTTTTCCAATTCTCTGCTTTCAACCAACTAGAAGGGAAACCTCAGTGAGTTATGGGCTCACAGATCTTCACAAATAATTTGTGATAAGGGAACATAGTGTGATTTTTGGCAAATTAACTAAGAGTTCAGAGTTGGGTGATTGTGAGTGGATGACTATAACAAAATTCCCATTCTCATCTCCTGTTTCTGTGAAAAAACATTTCTCAATACTTGCTTTTATAAAAATAAAAATTTGGAGTAGCGTTTATAAGTAATATTCATCCAGAGATACACGAAAAAAATAACCAGCCCCATCTGTCTTGTTAAAGAGACTCATTTAGAATAAAAATATACTTTGTATGTATAGTTATTTCTGATCTGAATGTAGTACATTTAGGTTGTTTTGATCAACTATATTCAAATAGCAATTGTAATGATAATCTAGAGAAAAATCTTAATATTTAAACCTGTATGACCACAGGATATTCTTTAAAGTCAGAGCCACAGGTATTTAATATA
>PVIY010063214.1:0-10576 GCA_004026745.1 Myrmecophaga tridactyla | reverse complement strand
CATAATTTGGGGAACTGCTCAGAGGAGTCTTAACCTTCTGCTCAGGAACCCTGAGGGATTCCCCAACTCCCTACAAAAACTTCTGCCGCCTCTTATCCCAGCCATGGAGCGTTCGTTCATTGCACTATTCCCCTATGATGAGAGAGAGCCCTTGGAATCCCCAGGCTCCTGGTTTCACAAAGAAAGTGCAGGTCAGTTTATTCACCCAGACATCCCAGAACAGAATATTTGGTCAACCAGTAAGTAATCAGGACAGATCAGGAGGCCCCCAACTCACTCCCACCCCCACACTCTGCCACCACCGTCTTTGCTTGCTTGGGTCACATCTGTCAACCTTGGAACTAATTTCCTGCTTCAACGTCTGGAGTCTCCCTGGGCCAGGGGCAGACCCCTCCCCACATGTGGACACTGCTGTGCACCTACCTGGGCTCAATCGTGACCGGGACAGGGACTCGACAAGGTCTCCTAGAGATGAGGCTTCGCAGGTGGGGAGGGCAGCTGGGCTCCTGGGCTCGCTCTCACCCTCTCCCTGATCACTTCCCCTTTTATAAAGCCCAGGGTGACGTCTCCAGGCATAAGACCACCTCTGCCACCCTTTCCCTCCTGTCTGACCCTCCCCGGAGCACAGTGCCCTGAGTGCTGTCTCCCGCCTCCTGGCTCTCACAATGGAAATCAGCCACTTCCTCCCAGCTCCAGAAGTCCTCAGAGGCTGTCTGTCTAATTCTCATTAGTTTTTTTCCACCCCCCTCCACCCCCAGACTCATTCAGCTGGGGACCCATTCTGGAGACAATGCGGAAACAGATTATTTGAGGAGGTGTGGCACAAGCCACAGATACACGCAACCTGAAGTGAGCAAGACAAAGGGGAGAAAGGAGAGGGGCAGGGCATGGTCTGACCCGGGGCTCCCCGTTCTCACATGCTCACAGCTCTGAAAGAAAGCCAGGTCGCCAGGTCTGTGACTCAGCAGTGGGGTAGGTGGTGCAGGGATTCTCTCCTTTTTTCTTCCTTCTTCTTTTCTTTTCTTCAAATAATTACTGAGCATTTGCTCAGCGTGGGGTTTTGAGATGGATATGACACAGTCAGATGGGCAAGACAGGTGGGTGAGCAGGTAGCTATTAGAAATCAGAATAAGATGGTAGCTTTAGGTGGTGGACATTTCTGGAAAGGGCTATGGAAATGTGCACAAGTGGAGGTGGGAAAGGCTTCCCAGAGGAGGTGGCATCGGGGCCCACCTTAGAGGATGAAGCCTGATGTGAACAAGCAGAAAAAGGGTGGAAAGGCAGACCGAGCTGCAGGTACAGCTTGAGCAGAGGCAGGAGGGAAGTGGTCCCATCGATTGTGGTCACTGGCCAATGCTCAGTTTTCTCCTCTCATGGAGCTGCTGAGACCTGGCTTCAGCCTCACAGACCTGAATGTGAATCCTAGCCCTGCCGAGCTCTGAGTGAACTTAATTACTAAAGCTCTGAGGGCCTCACTTTTCCCATCTGTAAAAGGAGATGTTGACGAGAATAGCTGTCTCACAGGCTGCCATGAGGACAGTCCCACAAGCTCAGTGCCTGGCTGTTTCCTTCCGCCTACCCTTGGTTTTGGGCTCCATGCTTCCCATGACCCACCCACTTCTTTGGCTCAATTCCCTCCTACCTCTGCCCTGGGCTTCTTCATGGGGCTGTTTCTTTGCGAAGGGCTGAGCCAGGGTGAGGGTGGAGATACGTGCTTATGGCTGGAGGAAGGGATGGCAAGGAGGATGGTTCCCTAATGCATTACAGGAGCTCTAATGTTGAAGAGTGGCCTCTGCCGCCTTGGCAGCCCCAGTCCCCTCTTGGGGCTCTCTTGCATCTCTTCGGTGAGGGAGCTAAGTTGAAATTGAACACAGCGGGCACTCCTTGGGTCACGAATTGGGGTAAAGGACAGTGGTTCCATGAACTCACTCTGGCTCTGCTGGGCTGATGGCTTGGCCCTGTCCATTGCTCTCTTTCTCTTGTCCACCCCCTCAGTCCCAGCAGCAGCTTCTCCTGCTGTAATTGCTTCTCAGAATTTCATTCTCAACCCTGTCTGGCAAAAGTTGGTTAAAGGCCAAAAGGGCCCTAGAGAAAGGAGATAGGTCCTCAGACCCAAGCCCCCAGGTCCTCAGCCTGCTGGGCCTGCTCCAGGAGGTAGCCCAGTCCCCACGTCTCCAGGAGGCTTTTGTCCCAGAAGACGTGATTTTGGATCACGCTGCCCCCATGGGCCTGGCTCCTGTTACATCCCAGCCATGTGCTAAGGTGCATATGTGTTTTAGGGAACCGAGCTCACGGAATCCTCCCGATAACCCTTTGGGTGTATTATCTCCACTTCAGAGTTGTGGAAACTGAGGCTCAAAGTGGCAGAGTGAGGCAGCAGCAGCTGGCCGTGTGCCCAGGTGGACCTGGCTCTGGGGCCTGTGCTGGTAGCCACTGCCCCGGTGTGTTGAACAGGCTACCTGTGAGGAGCCCTGAAGGGCTTTCCACGTCTACGGAGGCCAACCCCACCTTGAGATCACGTGGTGGTGGGCCCACGCATCCGTATTTATTCTTTAAAGATCCCAGGGATTGAGAACCACAGCTCCATATCATTCTGGATGATAATGGTGTGGATGGAGTTTAGGGTTTGAGGACAGTGAAGAAGGCTTAAAATGGCCACAGGAAAGAATGAGACTTAACAGGGACCGTGTCAACAGCGTGTTGAGGCCAGCAAGACTTATTGTGGAGTAATAACGATTTTTTAAGCACCTTTTTGTGCTACATTTTCCACACAGTTACGTTCAGTGGGGTGGGCTGGCGACACGAGTCCCCGCGGCATCCCCTCCTCTCTGCAGGATCTTGGTGTCGTCTGCACCTCCTTGTCCCTGTGGAACTACACCCCTCCCTGCTACCTGGGAGGACCCTGGCAGGGCTCCTCAGGACCTCCTCATGGCCCTGTCAGAGCTGTCCTCCAGCAAAGGGCTTCTTTCTTCACTGCAGCCTCGGTTTCTCCTTCCCCCTTCTCCTAGCCTATAGTCCCGTCCGGACTTCCCTTGTCTACACAAAACCTTTTCGGCTTTAACTTCTGGGCTCATTCATATTCTCTCTTTACCACCATCACCACCATCCTCAAAAGGATGACTTTCTTCTCTGGCTGTTTCCCCTCAGCCCTTAGCCCCTGTGTTTCTCTTCTGCTGCACCATTTACCTCAGTGGCACTGAGCATGGCTGATGGCCTTCCTCCTGAAACTCTACTCTCCCAACTGCCTCTCCAACACCGTATGCTGAAGCTCCGCTTCCTTCCTTCCTCTCTCGGGGCTTTCTTGCTTCTCTTCGGTGGATTCCTTTCCTCCTCCCAGCCCCTCAGGTTTGGTCCTCCCTTCTCTCTTCTGCCTTTCAAATTTGGAACCCAGGACCGTCTCCTGTGGCTAATGCGTAAGACATCTGAGATCAAAATGGCAGCCCCCCTCTACTGACTTCAGGAAAGAGGCTCTAGTGGGCCGAAGCCAACCTGAATCCACTTTAGGTGATGAACTTTGTGGAGCGCCCAAGCCACTGCCCAAGAGAGGAGGGGCTGCTGAGGTCTGGTGGCCCCAGTGAGAAGACCCTGGGGTGGGAAAGGGGAGCTGTGATCCCCCTCCTTACCTGAAGGAGTATGGTCTAATAAAAGGGGAATGACGGGCCAACCTTACTAGGTGGCCTCTGTTCTGTGGCTCTCAAACTGTTTTGACTGTGGGCCATTGTAAGAAACATATTTTTCACTTTAACTCTGTACAGATGCAATTTTCATAAACATATATACATTTACATAACTGAAACATATTTCATGAGACACCACTTATATTTACTACACTCTGAAATGTTCTATTCTATTCCATTAAAATTGTAATATTTATTTCATGATCCACTAGTGGGTCGCATCCCGCAATTTGAAAAATACTGGCCCAGGGTAGAGAGAGTCCTGACTGGCCAGGAGCGCTGGGGGCCTCGTACCCAGGCATGTCGCTGGAATGGACACAGGGACCCCATTCCTCAAACACTGACACCATATGCTCCTTGAAGGTCACCATGACCTTCTCCGTGATGTCACTGTCTAGGGTGACTTTCCTGTTAGAAACAATATCCGGGATGGATAAACATTCAAATGCATTCAGAAGTTATCATCCCCACTCTGAAAAACACAGGAAGGACTTGAGCGTTTGTTGGGTGTGGGTCAGGGGATTACGGCTACTGCATAAGCAGCAGAACCCAGATTCGAAGCTGAAGTCCTCACTCTGAACCCATGGAGGCCCCATCACGGGTAAGGTGCTGCTTCCCACACACCCGGCTACCAGGAGCTGGTGGTCAGGCTCTCTTTCACTCTCCTTCTTCCCCTGCTTTTCTCCCTTCCTTCCTAACACCATCTTTCCACAGCACTTGACAGATAGTGGTGACTTAACTGGTGCTCCATGAATGAAGATATCACGTGAGATAGTTTCAGCAGATATGGTCCCATCAGAGTGATGGGTTGGAGTGGACAAGAACCAAAGAAACCTTGAATGGGCTTCAAGCCCATCCACGACTTGATCACCCATTAGCAGATGGCTGGTGAGGGCTTGTGGTGGGCTAGCCACCATGCAGATCCTGAAGCAGGGTGGTGGGAATGAGTTGCCTTCCTCCCAAGCCAGGGCTGCTCTCCAGGCCCGATTGCCTGATGGGCCAGAAATGATGCTTTGTAAGAGGAAAAGGGTTATATATGATCAAGGCTGAATCCAAACCATGGCAGACAGAAGTATATCCACAGAAAAAAAGCCATTTGCTTTAAAAGCATCTCATTGTAAATAACTGACTGCAGGCTTTGGGAATTTGGGGGCCTCCTTTGGGGCTCTCCCCCTTTTCCTGAAGGCAGTGACAGCACATCTGAAGATGCTGCTCCTGGGTCCCACTTCTGCCTCTTGTGGCGCCCATGCCACACCCACCTGTGGCAGTTGTCACACTGCTTTGTGACTGCTGTATGCAGCCCTTTGAGGGCTGGGCCAGGTCTTGTTTTCCCTTGTCCCCTCAGCACCCATTCCCCACTTACACAGAGGGCCCTCCAAAGATGTCTATTTATTAAATGTATGACCGTTTCTTTCTTGAGCCCATGCGAATTCTCTTTATCCTTGGACTAGGGGTTCCCCAGGGCAGGGTCTGTTTGCTCAATCAGATGGGGGGTCATAGAAGGCAGGGGCTGTGCCTCCACCCTCAGACAGGAAACTCCCAGCACAGGCTCTGGCCAATGACTTACAGGATTAGCGTCTACCACGTTTTAAACACTTACTGCTAACAATGGCTTGCAAATGTATTATCTCACTCAGCGGGACTGTTAAACATCAGGGTAAAAATTAGAGCCTTATGAGACCAGGACTGAGCCCCACTATGTGGAATGATGTGTGTTGGCCGGCCCTGAGGCAGGGGATGGACTTAAAGGGCTGGAGATACTGACTTCGAGTCTCAGACACTCACAACTGGGGGATTTAATTTTTGCTCCCATAAATACAGGGTGGGGATGGGACAGTGGTCCCAGTCTCATCTCCTTGGAGCCTTAGATCTCTGTTCTCTACAGCCCTGCCATCCTCCTGAGTTGACTGGGGGGTCTGACATCAGTCACTCAGCTCCATCCTTTCATCTGATGGAGGTCGGGGGATGATGGGGAAATGAGTCAGTGCACAGTGGGAGCCTGAGGAGGTGGCCCCATTTCCCTTCCAGCCCTCTTGACCAGTGATCCAACTTCAAGAAATTCATCTTCGCTGCTCAGACCATTGAGCTGGTGCCTTGAAGCCTCTGGAACAGCTGTGGGAGCCAAGAATCATTACTGCAGACAAAGAGTGGGGTGCAGACTCAATATCTAGGTTGTTATGGAGCTGGCCTTGAGAGCTGGGAGCAGTGCTGAGCGCAAATCTGGAGAGGGGGCTGCGGGGGTGTGCGTGCCCAGCTGGCAGGTACACCCTGGTGCTGGGAACAACAGCCCAGCTGGCAAGCACATCTTGAGCGTCTCAGAGAGCACATATTCCATCAGGTGCTTTAGAGAAAGGGAGGGGAAGTGCAGGAGCTGGGAATCACAGTATGCATGCCTGCTCCAAGAGGAGGACAGCATTTGCCACCTGCTTTTCCTTCTGCCATTGCTGTGACACCATATCCTCTGCCTGTCTGGGGTCCAGACAGCTCCCCAGAAATCTCAGCCATTTTCTGGCTGGGTCACCTACAGTCTCTGAGACTCAGTTTCTTCAGCTCTATTAAGGAGCTGTTAATAGCACTTCCTCTATGCCCCAGACCTTAACCACTACTTCTGGCACAGTCCTCATCTGCTCTTGCCAAATGGAGAAGGTATGGAAAGGGGAGAAGGAGCTGAAGGCCTGAGAACCTGGGGAGATGAGTTGGGGCGGGGGGGAGTGTCCACTGCATCTGGGGCACCTGTTTAACCAACTCTGTGTGCTCCCCCCACCTGGAGCCCCCCCCACCAAGCCACATGCATAATCTCCTTACCACACTCAGGAAGGGGATGTTGGAGACATTGCCCAGGAAGCCGAAGGCGACAGGGAAAAAGCCCCTAGGAGCAGAGGGGTGGAGGGAGGGGTCAGTGTTGGCCTAGAAGGGGAAGAAAGGGGGTAGCAAGGCTGAGGTCCCCCCAATTTCACCTGGGCACCGATAGCAGATTGGCTTCTGAAGCCCTACTATATTTGAGAGGCAGACAAGAGAAATGGCAAAGAATGTAAGCTCTGGGGTCAGGTTCTCTGGCTTCAAATATTGGCCCTACCACTTATTGGCGCTGTATAAACTTGGGCAAATTCCTTAAATTCTCCAAGTTTCAGTTTCCAGCTGTAAAACGGGGTTAATAATCACATCTACATAATAGGGCCTTACACAAAGAAATGCTCGGGAAATCTTTACTTCTCATTATTGTTGTCATCATTATATTTACCCTGGCTTAAGCTTCTCCTCCCTGTTGGGTGTGTGCCACCTGCTCCAGGTTTCTGGGCTCCAGGTGTGGATGGTTGTTGGAGGTTGTGTTCAATTTAAACTTTCTCATGCTTTGGCATCCCGGGTCTTTTTACCTGGGCCCTTTCCTATCAGACGCACCCTGGTAAGCCTGCCTGGGGACACACGTGTGTTTCTTCAAAGGCCTCGGAGACTCCAGGATTGTGTATGGTGGAGGGTGAGAGGGTAGTGGGGAGGCCCTTTCTTTGGGCCTCAGTTTCTTGAGTTTAACCGCACCTCTAAGGTCCCTTACTGCTCTGATAATTTTTGCCCCTCTAATTCTGCTGCAAAGCATCTTTGTCAAGGTTTATTTTGGGTTCAAATGACTGAATCTGCAGTGGCCTCACACTTCAAGGCCTTCCATAAATGGTAGCTATTGTTAGAATTTATTTGTCTTCCCTACTAAATTGCAAGCTCCTCAGGAAATTTCTCATTATTTAGTGTCATATCCTCCTACCTAGCCCTGTAACTGGCACAAAGCAGGTGTTCATTATATATTTGACTATTTGAATAGTGACATATTTGAATACCATTTTAATGAGTGTCAGAACATATGATCGAGAAAAATTTGTTTCTTGAAGCCAGCCTACCCAAAGTCTGTCAGGCCTGGGACATTCGGGCTAATCAGGGTATTTTCAATGCTGCACTTGGCAGAATGGGGGCTCCTGGGGAAAGCCACGGGCCCCTGGTCCCAGCTCCTTCCTATGATTCCATAAGCTGTGATTCTCCCAGGTCCCATTATCCCCATTGCAACCCCTGTTCTATCCACATTATCTCATGAACACACAGTCTTTCCTTCCCACCCCATCTTCACTGATATCTTTTCCTGTCTTCTCCTTAAACACCCCCCAGTTTTCTCATAGACCCCATCCGTCTCTCAAGGTCCGTTTCACATCACCTCCTCTAGGACACCTCCCTGGCCTCCCTCCTCTGAGTTCCCACAGTCCTGATAGAGGCCAGTGTTACTACGGAGCTACCCCCTGCTTTTCACCAGGCCCAGGGCTGACACAGGACAAGCCAAGGGCTGTGAAGCCAAGAGCCAAGACACCTGGCTCAAGTTCAAGGTCCTTTGCAGCGCTAACTGTGAGACCCTGGGCAAGGGGTAATCTGAGCGCTAATCGCTTTATCAATAAAGTAGAAGACAATGCTACAGCGGGCTGTGGAGAGGATAGAATGAGATTACGACTGTAAGCCTGCTTGGGGCAAACTAGGGGCTGGGCAGATGTTCAGTCGCCACCTTCCTCCCCAGCAGGGTGGTTAGGACTGGATGGCATGGGGCCCTGTGTCCCCTCTCTGGGCGCAGTGCTGGGCATAGAGTAAGCGCTGAATGTTTTCTGAGGGATGTGCCAATCCCTCTAATTTATCATTCAACCCACTGCTGGAGGAGCCTTTCCAAAGTGACATCCTGCTATTCCATCCCTCTTTGCAATTCTTCCACAGCTCCCCTTCTCTGCTGCAGGATAAAATCCCAGCTTCTGTAGACTGTCCCGGTCTTGCTGCCCAGACCTGCTGGGCTGGTCCCAGCCACCGCCCAGGGTTACAGGGACCCGCACTCACTTGAAGAGGCTAAAGAATCCGTAGGTTTCCAGGAGCATGCCCAGGAGGGGCCAACGCAGAAGCACGATGACCACACCCCCCAGGAAGAAGCTGGTCCCCCTGAGTTTGTGCCGCTGGAAGAAGAACGAAAATGTCTTCCTCAGGCCGATGATGAGTGAGAGGCCAGTCAGGAACAATAGCTGTCAGAGAGGGAGAGCAGTGTGAGAGCAAACACAGCAGCCCCTCAGGAGTCAGGGGCTTGGGCCCCAAGCCAAGGAGCAGACACAGGGCCAGACTTGCTCACTCTTCAAAGCGGGTGATCCAAGAATGTAGAAAAATTCCAGAACCCTGAAGAACTAGAGCTGGTTAGGAACAGAACTGCCTGGAAGCAGGAGCCTGGACAAAGAGATGGACTTTGAAGATTTCTGTCTTCCCATCCAGTTCCTTGGATCCCAACTACTTCTTCATGAGAAATCTCATTTCTCATTACATCTCTCAGGGAAGATGGGATAGATAAAGTGAGATTCTCCCATTTTACAAAAGTGGAGATGGAGGCGTAGTCTCAGAACCTTCTTGGTGGCTGCCCTGTCTTCAGACTTATACTCCCAGCCCTGTACCTGTGTTCAGCTTGGCTTCTGATGATTCTCCTAGCATGCCTCATGCACCCCCTCCCCTTCTCCATACCTTTTCTTTTCCTGCCTCATCCACATGGATCTCACCCCACCCACTCACTTTTCTTTCCAAATTCCTTTTCATCCTTTCCCAATTTGGTGGGTATGGTAGTTTGAAAGTATTGTGTACCGTAAAAAAGCCATGTTTTAATCCTGAGCTATTTTGTCGAGGCAGCTGTTTCTTTTCATCCCTACTCAGCACTGTAGGCTGGAAACTTGATTAAAGTATCTCTGGAGATGTGACACCCAATTGTGGGCATGACCTTTGATTAGATAGAGATGTAACTCCACCCATTCTGGGTGGGTCTTGATTAGTTTACTGAAGTCCTTTAAAAGAGAAAACATTTTGGAGAGAGCTCAGGAACGACAGAGCCTAGGGAAATGACAGAGCCTCAGAGCCGAGAAAAACTTCACAGCAGAGCTGACAGACACAACACATGGAGAACACAGACACGGATGTTTGGAGATGCTAGGAGCCCAGCAGATGTTGCCATGAGATGTTAAACGAGTCAGAACCTGGAGACAGTCAAGGGAAGCCAAGAGATGAAAGCCAGCCCTGGAGAAGTAAAGCAAGGAATCTTCACAGGAACAGAAGCTGAAAGCAGCAGACCCCAGGAGCAAGGGACCAGCAGATGCCAGCCATGTGACTTCTCAGCCGACAGAGCTGTTCCTGACCCATCGGCCTTTCTTGAGTGAAGGTAACCTTTTGTTGGTGGCTTAATTTGGACACTTTCACTTCCTTAGAACTGTAAATCTGTAATTTAATAAATTCCCCTTTATAAAAGCCACTCCAGTTCTGGTATATCACATTCCAGCAGCTAGCAAACTAACAGTGGGTTTCCTTTCCTCTCAGTATCTTGTTTCATATTAAGTGCGTTTTTCTTATCCTGACCTTCCCACTGACCCTCCACCTTCCCCTGTCGTGGATGTGCATGTTTTATCCCCATCACTAGATGGTGGGATTTGGATGGCAGGGACAATGTCTGATTCTGCTTGGTACCCCCAGAGCCTCATCTAGAGCTTGTCATGAGAATCCAGGTCTTCAAGTTCTCCGCGCCCAGCAGGTCCCACTGTCCCTCCCCATTAACCTTTACCTACTCAGGCTTTGATGATGCCTGATCCCTGAGTGGGGATTATCTGAATGAATTTAGGGCTGACAACAGAGATCTCAGGATGATTGGGGGGAAGGTGCAAAGTACAAAGGACTGGGGGACTCACGTTTCCGAAGGCCAGAAGCACTGAATCAAAGTACAGGAGTATTCCAAAGAGGATGAAGAAGATGCCGAAGCCGGTGGTGCCCACACCAATCTCTGCAACGGGTAAGGAGGTGGTGGTGGGATGGGCTTTGAAGAGGAAGTTGGGATGCCTGGAACTTCCCCCACATCCCCTGAGTGG
>PVIY010063213.1:0-10577 GCA_004026745.1 Myrmecophaga tridactyla | reverse complement strand
TGGCAGAACAGATTAAGAAATATAATCCAACTATATGCTGTTTACAAAAGACTCATTTTAGACACAAAGGATACAAATAGATTGAAAGTGAAAGGATGGAAAAGGATTTTCCACACAGGCTGTAACCAAAAGAAAGAAGGAGTAGCTATCCTAATATTGGACAAAATATACTTTAAATGTAAAGATATAATAAGAGATAAAGAAGGACACAACATACTAATTAAAAGGTCAATTCACCATGAAGATATAATAATCTTAAAAGTTTATGTTCCCAATCAAGAAACTCCAAAGAATATGAGACAGACACTGGCAAAACTGAAGGGAGCAATAGATGTTTAAACAAAAATAGCAGGAGACTTCAACGCACCACACTCCTCTAAAGAAAAAGCAACTAGACAGAAGATCAACAAGTAAATAGAGAAATAAAATAACTTGATAAATGAATTAGACCTAACACAGACGTACAGGTCATTGCACTCCAAAACACAAGGGTATATATTCTTCTCTAGTACTCATGGAACATTCTCCAAGAGAGATCATATGCTAAGGCACAAAACAGGTCTTTATAAATTTAAAAACGTTGAAATCATTCAAAGCACTTTCTCTGATTACAAAGGGATGAAGTAGGGTCTCAATAACCACCAAAGAATGAGAACATTGACAAATCAATGGAGATTAAATAAGACACTCTTAAACAACCAGTGGATTAAAGAAGAAACTGCTTGAGGAATCAATAGCTATCTGGAGATAAATGAAAATGAGAATGGGATGTGGCAAAGGCTGTGCTGAAGGGGAAATGTATCACCCTAAATGCCTATAATAAAAAAAAGAAAGAGCAAAAATCAAGAACTTAACTGGACGAACTTGAGAAAGAACAGCAAACCCAAAGCAAATAGAAGAGAAATAACAAGGAGTAAAGCAGTAACACATGAATGGGAGAACAAAAGAACAATAGAAAGAACCAATAAAAGTTGGTTCTTTGAGAAAATCAATAAAACTGATGGGCCACTAGCAAGACTGACAAAGAAAAAAAGAGAGAAGATGCAAATAAACAAAATGAGAAATAAGAACAGTTGCATAACTGCAGGCCCTGAAGAAATAAAGAAATCATAAAAGGATACTATGAATAACTGTATGCCAACAAACTACACAAGTTAGATGAAATGGACAAATTCCTGGAAACACACAAACAAGCTATACTGACTCAGGAAGAAATAGAAGATCTCAGCAAACCAATCACAAGTAAAGAGCTTCAGAAAGTCATCAAAAAGCTTCCGACAAAGAAAAGCCCAGGGCCATATGGCTTCACAGGGGAATTTTATCAAATATTCAAAAAAGAACTAGTACCTATCCTGCTCAAACTTTTCCAAAAACTCGAGGAAAAAAGGAACTCTACCTAACTCATTTCATGAGGTTAATATAATTTTAATACCAACACCAAGTAAAGATGCTATAAGAAAGGAAAACTGCAGGCCAATCTCCTTAATGAGCATAATTGCAAAAAAAATTCTCAACGAAATATTAGCAAATCAAATATAACAACACCTTAAGAGAATTATACACCATGATCATGAAAAAATCACATGATCATCTTGATTGATGCTGAAAAAGCATTTGGCAAAATTCAACATCTTTTTCTGATAAAAAACTCCTAAAGATAGGAATCAAAGGTAATAACCTCAATATGATAAAGGGAATATATGAAAAACTGACAGCCAGCATCACACTCAATGGAGTGAGACAGAAAAAATTCCCCCTAAGATCAGGCATGAGACAAAGACCCCCAGTGTCACCACTCTTATTCAACATTGTGATAGAAGTTCTAACTAGAGCATTCGGGCATGACAAAGAAATAAAAGACATCCAAATTGGAAAGGAAGAAGTAAAACTCATTATTTGCAGATGACATGATACTATACTTGGAAGATCTTGAGAAGTCTACAGAAAGTTATTTGGACTAATAAACAAATTCAGCAAGGTGGTGGGATATAAAATTAATGCTCAAAAATCAGTAACGTTTCTATACACAAACAATGATATAGCTGAGAAGTCAGTTAAATAAAAAATTCCATCCAAAATTGCAACTAAAAGAATCAAGTACTTAGGAATGAACTTAAGGATGTAAAGGATTTGTACACAGAAAACTACAGAATATTACTAAAAGAAATCAAGGGATATGTAAATAGGTGAAAAGACATTCCCTGCTCATGAATAGGAAGACTAAATATAATTAAGATGTCAATTCTCCCCAAATTGATCTAGAGATTCAACACAGTACCAATAAAAATTCCAAAAAAAAGCCAATTACCAAATTCATCTGGAAGGGAAAGAGATCCTGAATAGCTAAAATATCCTTAAAAAGAATAATGAAGTGGGAAGAATAACATTCTGTGACTTTAAAACCTATTATAAAGCCACAGTGATCAAACAGCATGGTACTGGCACAAAGATAGAAGCATTGACCAGTGGAATCAAAACGACAGTGCAGAAATAGACCACCAAATCTATGGTCAACTGACTTTTAACAAGGCCCCCAAATTCTCTGAACTGGGTCAAAAGAGTCTTTTCGATAGTTGGGCATAGGAGAAGTGCATATCAATAGCCAAAAAAAATGAAAGAAAGCCCCTAACTTACACCCTTCACAAAAATTAACTCAAAGTGGATCGAACACCTAAATATAAGAAATAGTGCCATAAAACTTCTAGAAGAAAATGTAGGGAAACCTATTCAAGATCTAGTAATAGGAGGTAGCCTCCTAAACTTTTCACACAAAGCACAAGCAATAAAAGAAAAAATAGATGAATGGGTACTCCTTAACATCAAATGCTTCTGCACATCAAAAGACTTTGTCAAAGATGAAGAGGCAGCCAACTCAATGGGAGAAAATTTGGAAATCACATATTGGATAAAGGTTTGATTTCCTGTATACACAAAGAAACCATACAATTCTACAGTAAAAGAACAAACAACCCAATTATAAAATAATCTAAAGATATGAATTGGTATTTTTCTGAAGAGCAAATAGAGATGGTCCAAAAGCATCTGAAGAGATGTTCATTTTCATTGGTTTTAAGGGAAATGAAGATTAAGACTACAATGAGATACTACTTCACACCTATAAAAATATCTCCTATTAAAAAAACAGGAAGCCATAAATGTTGGAGAGGATGTAGAGAAACTATGACGCTTATGCCCTGCTGGTAGGAATCTACAATGTTGGAGTCACTATGGAAGACTGCTTAGCTGTTCCTTAGGAAAATAAACATCCAGTTGCCCTATGACACAATAATCAAACTACTTTACATACCCAGAAGAGTGGAAAGCAATGATACAGACAGACATTTGCACACCGATGTTCATAGCGGCATTATTCACAATTGCCAAAAGATGGAAACAAACCAAATGCCCACCAACAGACGAGTGGATCAATGAAATGTGATATATACATATTATGGAATATTATGCAGCAATAAGATGAAATATAGTCCTGAAACACATTGCGAGATGGATGAGCCTTGAGGACATAATGCTGAGTGAAATAAGCCAGACGCAAAAGGATAGATACTGTATGATTCCACTTTTATGACCAGCGTGAAGGTATAATCAGAGGCTTATAATACATAATATAGGGGACTTAGAGATACCTAGACGTTGGTATGAGCTAATGAGGTTGAACTACAAAGTAAGATAATAGATTGAAGTGAAGGTGGTTCTTTAGCTGTTCTATAAGTAATATTACCATATTGAAGATGAACAGGATTGAAAGGGGTTGTATAGACATACATATCCCACTGATTAACACTAGAAATATGAATTAGTTCTTGCAAGAATTACTTCAAAGCTATGATTCATGTACAAAGGCTGTTTAAATACACAGTATAGAAGGAAAACTGCTATTGCATGCTCTGGGCTATGTTCAAAAGGAAAAAAATAGCACTTCCACAGCAGCAGCAGAAGTAAATAATGGAGTGGAGGGACAAGAGTTCAGAAGAAGTTTAGATTTCCTATCTGGCAAGGATGTGTTGTTGGCTTTCTTTCTCTTGGGAACAATGTAATTATCTAAAATCGAGAACGCTGATGAACTGTGAACTTTGGGTACTATACATGATACCCAATGAAAGCAGGTGTTGAAGGATGTACTGATTGAGAAGTAGATTTGTGAAAGTGGTGTATACTTGTGAATGAAATGAAGTTTTTGCTGCTACAAAAAAAAAGGAACAAAGTCCTGAAGCATACAATGATGTGAATGAACATGTGGACATTTGGTGAGGCAAAACAAACCAGGACAAAAGGATAACAATGGTATGGTCACCTTTAGAAAATGCTTATAAGAAAACAGGGGCCTTGATTGCAAGCTTTTAGAACAGAAACATTAGGTCTGAAGTAGTGATTATTATTTCTGGATTTCAAGAAGCTGTTACATATAGCCTGATATTTAAAGATAAAAATGAAGCTGATAAGATTGGGGTTAAAGTAATTCAGAACACAACGGTAAGAAAGACAGTGTTTATATTTTAGAACCACGCATACTCTTTCAGACCAAAGGATGAAGTGTTTGTTTGGTCTGGAACTGAAATTTTCTGCAGCACATAATCTACCTCAGCCTTTCTATATAGCTCATTGGAACAATTGAAACACAAGGAGTCCAGAATAAGAAAGAAAACCTTTAATCCTGTAAAAACTATTGCAATGCCTGGATACATCCTAGAGTATATTAAGCAGATAATAAAAAAGGATTTGTGAAGGGAGCCAAGATGGCAGCTTAGTGACATGTAGGATTTAGTTCATCCTCCAGAGCAGCTATCAAATAACCAGGAGCAGTACAGAACAACTGCTGGTGCCACTTCAGTGACCAGGCACACAGTGTTCACCAGGCTGGACTAGCTGGACTGGCTGCAATCCCACCCAGAACTGTGAGTCCCCCAAGCTATGGAGGCCAGCAACCCTCCCCAACTGGCTAGTTTCCAGAGAGGAAAGGAAAGAGATGGTACAAGTGGCAGGGGCTGAGTGCAACTAAGGTCCAATTTTGGAATTAATTTTTAAAATCTGAGTACTAAAACTAGGGCTCCAGCTCAGCTGAAAGCCTTGAGTAAAAATATAGGTTGCTGGCATTTGCCCCAGCATGGAGGGAGCAGGGTAGACAGAAGAAAAGAAAAAAGAACAGTTTTTTTGGATTGTACAGCACAAAACACTTGAAAGTGCCCAAGCCATTAAGGGCATGGCCAGAAGGAGGGGGTACATAGGACCTGGAGATACAAAGAGCAATGTACCAACTCAAACTCTTGATTAACAAACCAAAGGAACAGGCACCCTGCAATTAAAGGAATTTTTTCTTTTCTTTTTTGTGTATTTCCATGGCTTGACAGCTCTTTGGATACAACAGCAAGTCTTCTCAGGCTCCAACTGCCCCAAGCAAGGGCATAATTAAGCTTCTCTGAGAGTTTCTCTGGAAGCTATGCCTTCCCCAGGAAAGGGAGTCCTGCTCAGAATTCAATTCAATTCCTTGACTCCCTCCCTCAATGAATTCAGATCCTAGGGTCTGGAGAACTGAAGTGATTAAAGGCAGCCTACAACTTCTCCTCTGCCTCAACCACACCCCCAGCAGGGAGAGTCTGATGAACTTAAAGGTACCATATCACCTTATGCTGGTGGGACCTGCAGGCAGACGGGCACCTCATACTGGGTAAGATAGGTAAAACACAAATTCTAGAGATTTCATACAAAATTCTTTTAACCTGCTTGGTCTCACCCTCAGAGGAAACTGATGCAGGTTACTCTTTCCTCCTAAGAGGAGGTGAGTTTGGTCTGAGAAAAACCTGACTTCAGTCTATAATACCTAAATAGACCCTCCTAAGGGGGTAAAAGGCACCATACAGGCAGGGCAAGAAACAAGAAAACAAGAACTGAAAAATTCTGATCTGTTAAACAAAACCTAACCTAGAGGTCTAGAATAAGCTAAACTGAAGATCAAAGAACGGATAGACAACAAAGTCATCAAGCAAAAAAATCCTAGGTAAAAAAAAAACTGAAAACAATCTTCAGAATAAACTATTTAAGGAAATTAAATGCTCAACAGCAAAAAGTAACAAATCATACTACGAAAATTGAAGATACGGCCCAGTCAAAGGAACAAACCAATAATTCAAATGAGATACAGGAGTTGAAACAATTAATTCAAAATGTTTGAAGAGACATAGAAGACATGGAAAATCTCATAAAAAATCATCAGTGAATTGAAGGAGGATATAAGGAAAGCAAAAGATGAACAAAAAGAAGAAATCAAAAGTCTGAAAAACATCACAGAATTTATGGGACTAAAAGGCACAGAAGAGGAGATGATAAAAAACAATGGAAACCAATAGTGTTAAATTTCATGAGGCAGAAGAAAGGATCAGTGGACTGGAGGCACACTTGAAATCTGACAAGCAAAAGAAAATAAAGGGAAAAGAACAGAAAAATATGAGCAGGGACACAGAGAATTGAATGACAACACAAAGCACATGAATATATATGCTGTGGGTGTCCCAGAAGGAGAAGAGAAAGGAAAAGGAGGAAAAAATTACTGGAGGAAATAATCACTGAAAATTTCCCAACTCTTATGAAAGACTTAAAATTACAGTTCTAAAAAATGATGCTGACCCCAAACACAATAGGTCCAAATGGATGTACTCCAAGATGGTTACTAATCAGAATGTCAGACATCAAAGAGAAAGAGATCATTTAGAAAGCAGCAAGAGAAAAGTAATCCATCACATACAAGGGAAGCCCAATATGACTATGCACAGATTTCTCAGCAGAAAGCATGGAGGCAAGAAGACAGTAGGATGATATATTTAAATTACTAAAAGAGAAAAAATGCCAACCAAGAATTCTATATCCAGCAAAATTGTCCTTCAAACATGAGAGAGAAATTACATTTTCAGGCAAAAAATCACTGAGAGAATTTGTGACCATGAGACTGGCTAGGCACAAAATATTAAAGAGAGGGCTAGAGGCAGATAAGAAAAGATAGGAGAAAGAGGTGTGGAGATGTGCAGAAATGAAGACCATCAGTAAAGATATAAAGAAGAAGAATTAGATATGATATAAAATTCAAAAGGCAAAATGTTAGGAGAAAGTACTGCCTGTACAGTAACAACACAAAATGGTAATTGATTAAACTCCCAAATCAAAAGACAGATTGGCAGAATGGATTAAAAAAAGAACCCATCTATATGCTCTCTACAAGAAATGCATCTTAGACCCAAGAATAAACATAGATTGAAAGTGAAAGGTTGGGAAAAGATATTTCATGCAAATAACAATCAGAAAAGAACAGGAGTAGCTATCCTAATATCCAACAAATTAAACTTCAAAAGTAAAACAGTTAAAAGAGACAAAGAAGGACACTATGTATTAATAAAAGTAACAATACAACAAGAAGACATAACAATAATGAATATTTATGTACCGAGCCAGAATGTCCAAAAATATGAGGCAAACACTGAAAACTCTGAAAAGAGACATAGACATATCTACCATAATAGTTGGAGACTTCAATTCCCTACTGTCATCAATGGATAGAACATCCAGAGAGAAGATCAATAAAAAAAGAGAATTTGAATAATGCAATAAGTGATCTAGACTTAACAGACATTTATGCAACATTACACAGCACAACAGTAGGATATGACTTTTTCTCAAGTGCTCATGGATCATTCTCAAGGACAGACCATATTCTGGGTCACAAAGCATGTCTCAATAAATTTAAAAAGATTGAAATCATACAAAACAGTTTCTCAGATCATAAACAAATGAAGTTGGAAATCAATAATATACAGAGTGCCAGAAAATTGAAAATATACTCTAAAACAACCAGTGAATCAAGGAAGAAATTACAAGAGAAACCAGTAAATATCTCGAGGCAAATGAAAATGAAATCACAGCATATCAAAATTTATGGGATGTAGCAATGGCAGTGCTGAGGGAAATTTATTGCCATAAATGCCTACATCAAAAAAGAAGATAGAGCAAAAATTGAGGAATTAACTGTCTACTTGGAACAACTAGTGAAAGTATATCAAACTAACCTCAAAGCAAGTAAAAGGAAAGAAGTCATGAAGATTAGAGTAGAAATAAATGAAATTGAGAACATGAAAACAACTGAGAAAATCAACAAAATCGGAAGTTTGTTCTATGAGAAAATCAATAACATTAATGGACATTTAGTCAGGTTGACAAAAAGATGAAGGAAAAGGATGCAAATAAATAAAATCAGAAATGGAAGAGGAGACATACTACTGACCCCAAAGAATAAAAGGAAGTAATAAGAGAATACTATGAACAGCATTATGCTAATAAACAAGACAATGTAGATGAAATGGAAACTTCCTAGAAAGGCATGAACGACCAGCATTGATTTGAGAAGAAGTAGATGACCTCAACAAAACAATCAGAAGTAATAAAATTGAATTAGTCATTAAGAAGCTCCCAAAAAAGAAAAATCCAAGACCAGATGGCTTCACATGTGAATTCTACCAAACATTCAAGTAAGAATTAGTATCAATCCTGCTCAAACTCTTCAAAAGAAAGCTGAACAGGAGGGAAAGCTACATAACTCATTCTATGAAGCCAACATCACCCTCATACCAAAGACAAAGATATTACAAAAAAGAAAATTACACACCAGTCTCTCTAATGAACATAGACCCCAACATCATCAATAAAATTCTAGCAAATGGAATCCAGCAGCACATTAAAAGTATTATGCACCATAACCAAATAAGATTCATCCCAAGTATGCAAGGATGGTTCAACATAAGTAAATCAATTAATGGAATACACCATATCAACAAATCAAAGCAGAAAAACCACGTGATCATCTTGATTGATGCAAAAAAGGCATTGGACAAAATTCAACATCCTCTCCTCTTGAAAACACATCAAAGCATAAGACTACAAGGTAGTGTCCTCAAAATGATAAAGGGAATATATGAAAAACCCACAGCTAACATTATCTTCAATGGAGAAAAACTGAAAACATTCCTAAGATCAGGAACAAGACAAGGATGTCCACTATTAACACTGTTATTCAACATTGTGTTGGAAGTTCTAACCAGAACAATTAGACAAGAAAAAGAAATACAAGGTATCAAAATTGGAATGGAAGAAGTAGAACTCTCACTGTTTATAGATGATATGATACTATATGTCAAAAAAACCCAAAAATCCAGAGCAAAACTACTAGAACTAATAAATGAGTACAGCAAAGTGGCAGGTTATAAGATCAATGCTCAAAAATTGTAGTGTTTCTATACACTAATAATAAAAAATCTCAGGGGGAAATCAAGAAAAAAGTTCCATTTGCAATTGCAACCAAAAGAATAAAATGTTTAAGATTAAATTTAACTAAGAAACAAAAGATCTATACAAAGAAAACTACAAGAAATTGCTAAAAGAAATCACAGAAGACCTAAATGAATGAAAGGACATACTGTGTTCATGGATTGGAAGACTAACTATCTTTAAGATGTCAATTCTACCTAAATTGATTTACAGATTCAATGCAATGCCAATTCAAATCTCAAAAACTTACTTTTCATAAAAAGAAAAACCAATAACCAAATTTTCCTGCAAGTGCAGCATTCCCTGAATGACTAAAAATATTCTGAGGAAAAAAAAATGAAATTGGAGGTCTCACACTCCCTGACTTTAAGGCATATTTTGAAGGTACAGTGTAAAAAACAGCCTGGTACTGGCATAAAGATAGATACACTGACAAATGGAATCAAATAGAATGCTCAGATATAGATCCTCTTATCTATGGAATATTGATCTTTGATAAGGCAGTCAAGCCAACTCACCTGGGACAGAACAGTCTCTTCAATAAATGGTGCCTAGAGAACTGGATATCCACATACAAAAGAATGAAAAAGGATCCACATCTCACATCCTATATGAAAATTAATGCAAAATATATCAAAGACCTAAACATTAGATCTAAGACCATAAAACTTTTATAAGAAAATATAGGGAAATATCTTATAAATCTTATAATAGGAGGTGGTTTCCTAGACCTTACACCAAAAACATGAGCATTGAAAAAAGAAAGAAAGAAATGGGAACTCCTCAAAATTAAGCACTTTTGCACATCAAAGAACTTCATCAAGAAAGTAAAAAGACAGTTTACACAATGGGAGCCTACACAAATATTGGAAATGATATATCAGATAAAGGTCTAGTATCCAGAATAAATAAAGAGATTGTTCAATTAAAAAACAAAAAGACAGGCAACCCAATTACAAAATGGGCAAAAGACATGAACAGACTTCTTAGAAGAGGAAATACAAATGGCCAAAAGGCATATGTAAAGATGCTCAACTTCCCTGGCTATTATGGAAATGCAAATCAAAACCACGATGAGATATCATCTCACACCCACCAGAAGGACCATTACGGAAAATGACAAGTGCTGGAGAGGATGTGGAGAAAGAGGCCCACTTATCCACTGTTGGTGGGAATGTCAAATGGTATAACCACTGTAGAAGTCAGTTTTCCAGTTCATCAGGTAGCTAAGTATAGAATTGGCATATGACCTA
>PVIY010063212.1:0-10575 GCA_004026745.1 Myrmecophaga tridactyla | reverse complement strand
AATTTTTTTTTAAAGATGTTTTCTGTAGAATTATTAGAAAATGATTTTTTTCAATAAAACAAAATCACAGAGTTGTTAGAAGTCAGGTTATTATCTTACTTCGATTGATTAACCTCAATATTTTAAATGCAATATTGAAAAATAAAATTGAGCATATTATGATCCAAACCCTAAGCTTTACATTTAATTTTGGTAAACCCATTTGTATAATGATCTGGTTAATAATAGGTCTTAATTTTTTTCTCCATAGTATTTAAATGCCTCTTTATTTCTTTTCCAATGGTTTAATAGTCATTGATCTAGTCAGTTCTATGAACATATCCAAAACAGAGTAGTCAAATTTTCCTTACCATACTCATCTTTTATCTTTCTTTCCTAGAAATTTTGCCAGGATTGACCCAGTAACCACATTTCATTCTCTCTAACCCCACACTCAGTTGGCCATTGAACATTTCAATTCTCCCTCTTACTTGCTTCCCTAATCTTTCCTCAAATACTTAATTCTTTTGCAACTTCATTTTCATGAGAATGGTTGAAATGTTTTCCAACATGAAGTTTCTGCTCTCTAGCATGAGTTTGTTAAATGGTTCCAATTACATTTGTGTCCCAGAAATACCCTCAAAGGTAGAAGTTGTGTCCCACACTTTCTCACTCCCATATGCAGAATCCTCAATTCCTCTACTTATTGGACCTACGATAGTTCAATGAACCATAGCCAAGAGTAAATTAGCAATACATGTATGTAGGTGTGTGCTTGGATATGTTTACCTAAGCAAAGGTAAAAATGTGGAAAGATATATGCCAGTCTATGAGTATTGAGTACCTTAGGGGGATGCAAGTGGGAGAGACAGTAAGACATCACTTTATAAATTTTTGAAATATTTTAGTGTTAACAAAGCAAAAAGAGCCTTTGGAAGTAACTTTCTATCACACTATTAATACTGATTCAACACCAAGTTATGATGCCAATTTCTCAAACGTTGTCTGTACAGCAAGGTTAGTAGACTTTGCCAGTTGAAAGCCAGGCAAAGTCAACTCACAGTGGAGTTTTCCTCAGGGCAAAAATATAACCTCATCAACTGTGCAAGCTGGTTTGGATTTAAAGGGAGTTGAACAACTGAATATCCCAGGATGATTTTGTACGTGTATATATTAAATATGTATATGGATATATCTTGCAAAAATTTATACATTTGCAATAATCATGTAAATTTGATTCTTTACATTTTAAATAAAATGATACCTGCAAATACCTATACACACCTCTAATGTCAAAATTTAAAATTTTACTTCAGTTTGGACTAAAGCTTTCTGAAGGAATAATCACACTGTAATTATCAAAATATATTATGCCATTTGGCACTATTATCTTATAAGTCAATCAGTGGGAGGATTGAGGATTATATGTATGGGAGGGAAAAGTGATAGAACACAACTTCCTTTATTAAGAATATCTCTGGGATACAAGGGTAATTGAATCTATTTATAGGGTATAACTATAGTACAGAGAGTTATATGTAGTTAATCTGTTCAGAATAAAATTGCGTTTCTTAGTTCAATCAGAAATATTTAAGCTAAAATAATGAATTGTGTATATGAGCATCCGTTCATGAACATGCATGTATTGTTCTCGTGTATTGCATTTTTCAAAATAACTGCATCTGTGTTTATTTTCCTTTTTGTTTTACTCTACAGAATACTTAACAATGATTAATCAATTTCACAGACTTCATTTAATCTTCTGTGGTCTCAATAACATTTTCCAACCAAGTTGAACACAATTAAGGAGAATACAGTGAATCATGAAATTGCTGAATTTTGTAAATGTATGAAGTTGGTTCCATTTCTCTGGAGAACCCTGCCTAATATATTTACTAATAGAGACAGACCATGAACCTGGTCAAGAATTGCCTATAATTCTTTCCCCTTATAAACCTCAGCCCTAGAAATTGACTCTAGACACACACCAGTTAATAGTTTTCCTTTGCAAGTAAAGCTACCAATTTAAATAGATCAGAATATATTCTAAGACATAAGCTGACTGTAGGGAAAATCTTATAGATTTAATATGGAAATGAACAGGTTTTAAATATTTCTTCCTGGCTCTAGTTTCATAAAATGCTGTTTTGCATTTTTTCAAACGTAAAAGCACCATTTTCAAATTTCCCAAAAAAAGAACGTTAAAAAAATAATAAAAGATATGATCAATGTTGCTAGCTGTCTGCTAAAAGTCATCCTCCCTTATCCATATTTCTGGAAGATGGCTACCCACAGGAACTTGATGTCCCAGCTCCCCTCGCAGTTTAGTGTGAGCAAGTAGCTGAATTCTATTCAATGGAATGTAAGAAGAAAGATATGTATCACTTCCAGGCCTGGCTCATAAAATCCCCTCGGAGATATTCTTCCTGCTCTTTCTCCCTTCTGGATGTACCTCATGAAAACGTTCTCAGGGCAACCTTGGAACCTCCAATTAGAAGATAGCACAGCCTCTCTCAGCCTGAATTGTGGAATATTGCATGATGGTATCTCCCCCAAGCACTTCCAGCCCCAAATTTGTTTACCAATCAGATCAGATCAGGAAATAATTGTATATTGTGTTTGATCAATTATTCACTGTAGGATGTCTCTAATACAACAGTTAGGCTACTCTAACAAACACAAAGGAGAAAGCAAGGAAGATATAGTTGCATAAGATCCAAGTATTGTTTTTAGGGATAAAATCTAATTATTCTTGTAATACCTACTATTTATAGTTATAAAAATATGGTTGTGTGTACATGTTAATGACCTCCTTCCTTCTGTGAACATTGTATATCTTCATAGAAATGATTGAGGTATATTTTTCTACCCCCATGATTATAAAAATAGAAATGTAATGATAGTAGGGATTGTTTGCATCCATCAAGTAAATCTTAAAGATATTTCCTTGGCTATTTAATAAATTATGGACTATCATACTAATGACATGATGGAATCAGAAATCTTTTCCTGGCTTCTACTCTAGTAAAATAAACTGGGCTTCTTTTGGAACAATAATTGTACCCACCTCTTAACAGTGATTTATGCATGCTTCCTTTCAAAATGAACATTTGAAAGGTGTTGACTGCTGATTCAATGATCTTAAGAATTAAATAAAAGCAAACTAAAACTAAATTTATATAAATTTAATATGGCTATAGATTGTGTTAGGAGAATAATATTCTCTAAGCAATTTAAGCTAGTTCACCACAAAATGAAATTTAAATTTTTGGTGTCAGGCTACTGCATAATACATTTTAAAAGAGAATAGGTTATATGTTACAAGTTATTTCTTTACCATGCAAATCATGTATTTCAGTCTTTGTTGAATCACTTTAATTGTGACAAATTTTATAAGTTGAAATGTAGACTGATTTGAACTTGTGTTTTGGATTAGTTAAGTTGGATTTTAAATGTGGGTCTGGATGGAGGTCAGGTGTGGCATAATGTGAAGCTGAGGCCATAAGCTGAGAAAAAAATATTTGTTACTTAGAGGTCCCAGAGAGAGAGGGATGCCATGAGGGGAGCACAGGAAGATATCACCTCTGGTGGCTGGATCAGCAAGCAGGGAACCCACAGGCAGGGCAAGAGAGCAACCCAAGGCCTGATGCCTTTATTTTGGCCCAGGGGTGAAATTTAGTTGATTTCCCGCTGATGTCAAGGGTTGATGAGTTTAAAATAAACTAGCAGAAAGCGAAAGAACTGAAGGTCTGAGGGCGGTGGAGATAGCTTATGATGTGGGTCCATCTGTAGTTTCTGAGTGAGTTGTGTGGTGGTGTGGGTTGTGGCTGCATGAGCGGGTTTGGACTCCGGGAGCTTATGTCCCAGCACTGGAAAATTGCTTATTAACTATGCCAAAGGTCATTGTGGAGGTAGGTGGCTTAGCCAAAGCGAGGTGGATCCCAGAGCAGCGTACAAAACATGTCGATAGTTAGAACAACCTAACGTGCCTAAACAGTGAATTATTTGAATTAGTTACAATGAGTCAGTTTTTTCCTATATTGAAGTTTTGAACACATGTTGTCTGTATACAGCTTTAAAACTTATTTCCATCTTAAACATGCCAATTATAAAAATATAGTGTATTTTATGAACAAACTGAGAAAAATTGTAAACTTTATTAAATTATTTTCTTCGAAGTCTTGTTTTCAATTATCCAAGTGATTCATCATCTGTTTTGTGAAGGAAAAATGTTACCACAAATTTTTTGAAAACTTGAAAAATATTTAGTTTGGTTAAAATGCCTAAAGGATAGCTACATTTATAAATAAAAATTTACTTCCAAGCACTTTTTCATTTAAGATAAACTTTTTGATTCAAAATCAAATTTTCATCACTTTATCTGCTTGATAAATAGAAGATAAGATAGACACTTTTCTCTTTAAGAAGTTTGAGTAAGAATTCTATCCACACATTAATTTTGAGTAGGGCAGACAGGCTTCAAAGAAGTAGCCACACAAATCAAACTTCCTTATTAAACAATTCGTTGAGGTGTTATATGTTTAAATATTCCATGAAATAAACTACTGTGTCTTAGCTTTTTAATTTACCCTTCATCTAGAAAACCATCAGATTGTGATCTCATGGCACCACAATTCTGTCAAAGCATTTTTACAGTGGTAGAGGTTTTAACAAAGCTTAGTAGCACTTGCCACTTCTTTTTTGCCATTCATAACTAATAATGCCCTACAGAATAAAACCATCTGAAAATCACAGTGACTGAATCTGGACCCCTGTGAAGAGCAAAAATAAATAAAAATCGAAATCAAATTCACTCCTTCCCATGTGTGTTTTCTCTGTTCTCGCAGCTTCTAAGAAAGAAACCCCTGCAAGCAGCCTTTACAATTTTTACTATACTCGGAAACACAAACCTGGAAGGTGACCTTACATTTCCAGGTGCTGATTTTCACATGAGAGTTTATTCCCAGGACACAACTGATGGATTGAGAAAGTAACCTTCTTAAGTTAACTGAGGGTGTGATCATAATCGAATTAAACTAGATCCAATTTTAGAATCTTTTAAGATACCATCTCACCACATTGCCGTATATGAAAATCTTATTTAACATTGCAAATGAATGAACTACCACTTCAACAGGATAAATCTCACAATGTTGAGAAAAATGAATGTCCCTCAACTCAAAAGGATTTTTTTAATGTAAAATCAAGCACGTAAAACTTTATGTATTTGCTAAAGTAATATATAAAATACAATAAAGATAAAAAATTAATCAAATGGGGTACACAGGTGGTTCAGTGGTAGAATGCTCGCTTTCCATGCGGGAGCCTGGGGTTCGATTCCCAGACCATGCAACTCCCCCCCCAAAATTAAGCAAATGACAACCTCCCCCCCTTACACACACACACACACACACACACACACACACACAGTGGGGTTATCATCTGGTGCTGGGGAGGTCATGTGCTGACAAGAGAGATGAAATCACCAAGGTTATGGGCAACCATCTATATTCTAACCTGTGTGATGGGCATGTTTATATCATCTTATTATCACTAGCTATATGAATAATAGTATGCATTACTTCATACATATGAAATGTTTAATTAAGAGCAATAAAACAGAATTGGCAAATAAATGGAAGGGCCAGTTCTTCAGGAAATATTTAAAGTGCTACTAATGAATAAAGTATCAAATGCAGTTGTCCTAAAGAGTCCAAAATAACAAAAAAGTAAAAATAAAAAAAATATGGCTATTTAGTACAAGTTAAAGATGGCATTTCAAATTAGTGGGTTTGACTATTAATAAGATAACCATTGTGGAAAAATATAAAACGAGGTCTCTGTTTTACTCTTTTTATGTCCCCAAATTCCAGACGCATTAGAGAACTAAAAGTGAAAATGAAAGTTACAAAGCTACTAGAAATAACACAAATGAGTAATTTTATAATTTTGAGAGAGAAGGTATTTCATTAAAATCCAGGGCTGGACTAGGGTGAGTGGAATGAAATGAGTGTCTTACATCCAGTGCAGAATTTATTAGGATACAAAAAACTCAGTAATCAAAATATATTTCATATTTTAATTAAATATTAAAGCATTAAAATTAATGCAATAATCTATGATAAATGCAACTTTAAAAATTTAAATAAAGATAGGATCAGTATTGCCAATTTTTGAATCATCATTGCTACAAATCTGGAAGATATGAAAAAGTAACCAACATGATAACAAGAAAACTAAATGAAGAAAGGTGATGATGAAGTATGCATTCCAACATTTCTATGAACAAATTCAAGAGATAAGAAAAATTGTGGGTACAAGTGGTTTATAACACATCTTACAAAAGGTCAAGTCAATATAAGAAATTGTCAGTTTCAAGAAAAAAAAACATTGTTATCCAATTAGTATATGAAGATGTTTAGCCTCAAATATAATTAAAGAAATGAATGTAACATCAACAAGATATGATAACCAAATGGCAAAAATTGAAATACACACACACAATATAAATATATATGTATACATAAAGCAAAGGCTTGCTATTGAAAAATATGGATATAACCAACAAGTCATTAAGTAAAACTTGAGCAAGATGAGCAAGGAACATGAATATGTAATTCAATTGAGCAAAAAAAGAAATAAAAAAGATGCCTAAACTTTTATAAAACAGTGAATGCAAATTAGCACAACAAGAAAGTACATTTCATTCTCTAGGTTGAAAAAGATGAAGATTTAATGGTGCCCACTCTTTGTAACCCCTGATTTAGGAACAGTCTGGGACAGTTCTGTTCAGTGTATGACAACTTCAGTTCTGGAATTTTCCTATAAAATATAATTTGTCAAAAAGAAGTTCACTGAAGTGTAAGTTGTACTTGTGAAAAATGGGAAGGGATGAAAGGAGCATGGGTTAATTAAAAATGGTAAACTCACAATTAGATAGTATGTTATGTTCATATGTATCAGGAAAGATATATACAATGACACATCATTTGAAAAATCAAGTTGTGAAATAGCATGCACAAATATAAGCATGATCTCATGTTTATTAAACATTATGTGAATATATGTGTGTGTTCGTGTGTGAGTAGAAAAAGTTTAGAAGAATGTTCACTAAAATATTATTACAAGACATACATGTGGAAGGATTAAAGGTGATTTCCACTTTCTTATTCATGTCTTTCATATTGTCATATATTAGATTTATAACCTGATGAAATTAAATGAATTAAAATGTAATTAAGGAATGTAAATGGGATAGTTTTATTAAAATACTAGTCAAAAGTAAAGCTGTTCATGGAAAATAATTAATGTGATCAAAGTTCATAGATCCTTCACATGTACTTAAAACTGAAGAATATCCTTGAAGCTTTGAACTGGAATTGTTCACCCTGAATTCCTTTGCTTCATATATTTCTTTCCTGGAGTGGAAATCTCTCCAGTGCACTCTGCTTTGCTTAGGGTAAGTTGGATTTATGATGGAATATATTGTCAAGGAGGCACATAGATTTATATACTGAGGATAAATGTGAATATGATACATTTTTTGCAAAACATGATAGCATGTAAGCCACATATTTTAGTATCCCAAATGAAATACAATATCTATAATATCAAGGCCATACAAAGTAGCCTTATTTTCTTTTGTGGGAAAACTGCATATGGTAGATTGTGAAGATATAGTCAGAAGTACTCCACAAACATCTCTCATAATAGTAATGAAAAGACATTATTTTGAAAAATAGCTAACTAAAAGTTGGCACCTCAGCTCTGTAAATTCACGTTATTCTATTTTTAAATTATATTACCATTATTATTGACTTATTTTAAATATGTAGTTCCTTCACATAATGAAATTCAAAATTGTGAAAAGATAAACAATTTCTCACTGTGTATCCAAGCTTCTGAAGTCCAACACACAACAGAGATTTGGTTTAAGAATAAGAGAAGGGGATAAATATGATTCATTGCATATTCTTTCTTTGATTTTTATACATTTTAAGTGAATAATCTTATTTGGCACATACTTATCATTTTCTTAAAATGTTGTAAAGACCAGGGAGAGATTAGTAAACTGAATTATTAACTATCATTTCATAAAACCGATTGAAGAGATGAGACATGGACTATGGAGAAAAAAATAGTTTTTATTATTATTACTATTGATAGAAACAATGCTCTGATTTAGTGAGCGTTTCATTTGGTGGTAGGTGTTAATATTGTGTGTTTTATGTATAGTCAATTCTCTTCAAGTCCTTATCTGGTGGCTTTATTATCTTCTCCTAATAGATGAACAAATTTAAGCTTAGCGCGGTTGTAGAATTAGCCCCATGACATCACTAGGAAGCGGTAGCACCACTGGACCAGGGTTGCCTCTGACAATCATAGCCTCTGACCTCACATGAACAATAATTAAATCCATATTCTTCATCAGCCATCTTTCTTAAGCAATGGAAGACTAGGGAAAAAAATTAGCCTACATTTGGAAATGAAATGCAAATAGCTGCATTCAGGAACTGTTATTTTAAAGTGATCGGCAAACTTAATTAACAGATTTGTGTGATTGGCCACATAAACTCCTCAATTATGACATTTCAAATTATGAATTTTCATAACTGTGAAAAAGATGCTCTCCTGAGGAGAAAATGTCACTTCTGTCTGTCACAGAAAGCCTCATAATTTGTCTACTGTCTTTTTAGTCTCCTCTATCATGCTGTTTCTAATTCTACTGTATGCATATTTTGTTCTTGGTGTTGAGGTGCTTTATGAATAATTTAAGCCCATCATATTTGATAAGTATGAAAGGCAGTGAGAGAGTCAAAAGTGCTAATACAATCAGGCATGCAGTCAAAATGCAAATGGAAGGAGAGATCATTAAGAAACTCAGAGTAATACGAAAGATCTCCCATGTTGCCTGTGCTTTTGGGAGGAACTATTCTGAAAAGGTGAGTACACAAAACCATGGGTCAATAGTGTAAGCAATAATAATCGATGAGAGGTGTGGAAAAGTGACTAAATAGCAGTATTTCTGAGTGTGTGTCTAAAGGATTAGGATCAAATTCAGAAGCTTATTTACAAAATGTTAATTCAAAGGAAGTTCAAGAAATTAAAAAGAATATACATGTTGAAATTGCTGTGAAGGAAAAATTTGAATCAAGCATTGATGATTCTAGGTGCTGTGTTCAGGGTTCAATTGTGCATATCAAAATGACTGGCAAAGCAGGGAGATGGTTAAGCAGTTCCCCAGAAAACTTGTGGAAATCTCCAGGAAAGAGTGTTATCAATTTCAATAGATACTTTAGGATGTAGGGCCCTGTTGAAACCCTGATTTCAGACTTCTGCCCACCAGAACTGTGAGACACTAAAGGCTTGTTGTTTTAAGCCACTTGAAATGTGGCTTAAAATGTTGTGGCAACCCAGGAATCTAAGACAGCTTAACAATGTAAACTTTGGGCTGCCTTTGGAATCCAATCTTGATCAAATAAAGACACAATTATCTTTAATTAAAAATACATATAAAGCACTTATGTTTTTTGTAGTTGCCCTTTATCGAGTAAAGAAAGTTCCCCTCTATTCTTATTTTTCCTGAGGATTTTTATCATGAGCAGGTGTTGAGTTTTGTCAAGCTTTTTCTGCATCAGTTGATATGGTCATATAATTTATTTATAGTCTTTTTTAATATTTGTTTATAATATGGTCGATTATATGAATTGATTTTCAAATACAGAACCAGCCTTACATCCTGAGATTAAACCTCACTTAGATATGCTGTATGATTCCTTTTGTAGTTGCTGAAATTCATTTGTTTCTATTTTGTTAAGAGTTTTTGCATCTATATACTTGAATTTCAGTCTGCAACCTGTTTTTTGGTAGTGTCTTTGGTTTCGGAATCAGAGTAACATGAGCTTCACAAAGTGAGCTAGAAATATCCCCATCTATTTCGTATTGAATCATGTCCCCTGCCAGGACATGTTCAAGTCCTAACCCCAGTATTCTGGTTGTGGATTCATTAGTAAACAGAATCTTTTATTAAGTGTCATTACTCAAGATGGGGCCAAACTGAATTAGAATGGGCCTTAATCTAATATGACCGGCGTCCTTATATCATAGAGGAAATGTTGCAGGAGGTAGATGGGAAGAGTGATGGTCATGTTACGGAGGCAGAAGTTAAGTTATGGATTGCTGGCAAGTCAGCCCCAGAAGGTGATACACTTCAGAGGAAGCAATGATCCTGCTGACACCTTGATTTTGGATTTGTAGCCTCCTAAATAGGGGGGACAATAAGTTCCTGTTGTTTAAATCATCTAGTCTGTGATATGTTGTTATAGCAGCCCTGGGAAATGAAGACATGTCAATTTTCTGGAAGAGATAGTACAGAAGTGGTGCTAATTCTTCTTTAAAACTTTGGTAGAAGTCTCTAGTGAAACCATCTGTGATGGAGATTTCTTTTTTGGCATTTTCAAATAAAGAATCTGGTTTCCTTAATAATTACATATTCAAATTATGTATTTCATATTGAGTAATTGTGTAAGATTGTGTCTGAAGTGATCCGTTTAGCTTTAAGTTGTCAAATTTATGTATGCAGCATTTTTCATTGTA
>PVIY010063211.1:0-10577 GCA_004026745.1 Myrmecophaga tridactyla | reverse complement strand
ACACATCCCTGGGAGTCATGTCCCACGCAGAGAGGGGAAGGGTGGTGAGACTGCTCATCATGTTGGCTGGAGAGAGAGGCCACATCTGAGTAACAAAAGAGGCCCTCCTGGGGGTGACTCTTAGGCCTAAATTTTAAGTAGACTTGACCTATCCTTTGTGGGGTTAAGTTTCATATGAACAAGCCCCAAGACTGGGGGTCATTTTTTTATTGTTCTTATAATATTCTAAAATTACAAAGAATTTTAAAAATATATTGACACCATTTTTGGCACCATCTGTTTGCAGTGTTGCCTCCTGCTTCTTCCGCTGCTGCTGCTGCCTTGAGTCATTGCCTGCGCAGCTCCAGTTGCCTGGCTCCTGGTATAATTGCTGTTATTTGAAGTTCTTACAACATGGCAGACATCAACCACAAAGAACAGTCTAAACTTGATTAAGATTTGGATGATGTTGAAAAAATAGAAGAAGAAGAAATTGGTGAAGAAACAAAAATCAAAGCACGTCAGCTGACTGTTCAAATGATGCAAAATCCTCAGATTCTTGCAGCTCTTCAAGAAAGACTTCTGGTAGAAATACCAACAGGATACATTGAAAGCTTGCCTAGGATAGTTAAAAGACAAGTAAATGCCCTCAAATCCTTCAAGTTAAGTGTGCACAGATAGAAACCAATTTCTATGAGGAAGTTCATGATCTTGAAAGAAAGTATGCTGTTCTCTATCAGCCTCTATTTGATAAGCAATTTGAGATCATCAATGCAATTTATGAACCTATGGAAGAAGAATGTGAATGGAAACCAGATGAGGAAGATGAAATTTCAGAGGAAATGAAGGAAAAGGCCAAGATTGAAGAGGAGAGAAAGGATGAAGAAAAGAAGACCCCAAAGGAATTCCTGAATTTTGGCTGACTGCTTTGAAGAATGTTGGCTTGCTCAGTGATGTGGTTCAGGAACATGATGAACCTATTCTGAAGCACTTGAAGGCTACTAAAGTGAAGTTCTCAGATGCTGGTCAGCCAATGAGCTTTGTCTTAGAATTTCACTTTGAACCCAATGAGTATTTCACAAATGAAATGTGGACATATATGATGAGATCAGAACCAGATCATTCTGATCCCTTTTCTTTTGATGAACCAGAAATTATCGGTTGTACAGGGTGTCAGATATATTGGAAAAAAGGAAAGAATGTCACTTTGAAAACCATTAAAAAGAAGCAGAAACACAAGGGACATGAGACAGTTTGTACTGTGACTAAAACCATCTCCAATGATTCTTTCTTTAATTTTTTTGCTCCTCCTGAAGATCCTGAGAGTGGAGATCTGGATGATGATAGTGAAGCCATCTTTGCTGCAGACTTTGAAACTGGTCACTTTTTACATGAGCATATAATTGCAAGGTCAGTGTTATACTTTACTGGAAAAGCTATTGAAGATGATGATGATGATGAAAATGATGAAGAAGGTGAAGAAGCAGATGAGGAAGGGGAAGAAGAAGGAGATGAGGAAAATGATCCAGACTATGACCCCAAGAAGGAACAAAATCCAGCAGAGTGCAAACAGCAGTGAAGCAGAATGGTCTACCTTCTGCTTTCCTGGAAAGGATGAATTTACATCATTTGACAAGCCTATTTCAAGTTTTTTGTTGTTTGTTCATTTGCTTGTTTTCGTTTTTGCAGCCTAAAATAAAAATGTCAGGTACAAAAATAAAAGTATATTGACTATTAAGTTCTGGGAACTATACTGAGCTCACTGAATTTGTTTTAAGTTTAAATGTGGGAAAACTTATTAATTGGTTGCACAGATAAAAAGATATTAGGCTTGGAGCTCTTTAAGAATTTTCTTATTAATTTGTTGTTACTATCCAGAGTTATGAGACTATAAACTGAATATGCATACAGACATAAATAGGAAATTCATTATTTGAAAAGAAAAATAGAACTATTTTTGAGAGGGATAAATAAAGGATTGGACATACCATCTGTGCTGGCTTGAAATGATGTATGTACCCTAGAAAAGCCATGTTTTAATCAAAATCCCATTTCATAAAGGCAGAATAATCCCTATTCAATATTGTATGTAATTAGATCATCTCCCTGGAGATGTAACCAAATCAAGAGTAGTTGTTAAGCTGGATTAGGATGACACGTCTCCACCCATTCGGGTGGGTCTTGATTAGTTTCTGAAGTCCTATAAAAGAGGAAACATTTTGGAGAATAGGAGATTCAGAGAGAGCAGAGAATGCTGTGGCATCAAGAAGCAGAGACCATCAGCCAGCGACCTCTGTAAATAAAGAAGGGAAACGCCTCCTGGGGAGCTTCATGAAACAGGAAGCCAGGAGAAGAAGCTAGCAAATGATGCCATGTTTGTCATGTGCCCTTCCAGATGAGAGAGAAACTCTGACTGTGTTCACCATGTGCCTTCTCACTTGAGAGAGAAACCCTGAACTTCACTGACCTTCTTGAACCAAGGTATCTTTCTCTGGATGCCTTAGATTGGACATTTCTATAGACTTGTTTTAATTAGGACATTTTCTCAGCCTTGGAACTGTAGACTAATAACTGATTAAATTCCCCCTTTTAAAAGCCATTCTGTTTCTGGCATATTGCATTCCAGCAGCTAGCAAACCAGAACGCCATCTCAACCTATCTTCATTTTTTATAAAAATGGGATGAAATAACACATTCAATTTCTTGCTTGAAGTAGTATTTTTATTTTAAATTATAGTGAGGTCAGATTATGTTATAGAAATAAAACCTTTTTATAGACTTAGAACTAAAATGCTTTTAATAATAGCTAAAGATTCCCTTTTTAAAAGAATTTTTGTAATTAGTAACCAGTTATGAGATTTTGACTAATATAAATGTAGGACCATACCAATTTATAATTAGACTGAATACATTAGCTAACAAACAGGCATGAAATATTTAACATACCAAATATATTAGTTAACAATTAAACAGACATGAAGCACTTATGTGATAGAATAGCACAGAGGAATAAAGTTATTAAGTTTGGGAGGTGGAACTTACAGACCATATGTTAATTGAGAAGGCCATGTTGTGGGGTGACATTTTTATTGTTTTAAAGGGTATCGTGGCCAAGATGAATTGCAGAGTGTTTTTTGTTTGTTTGTTTATCTTCTTTTTTTAATTGGAGTCTACTGAGATTACAAAGTAAACATCCAAGAGGTGTAGAATTAGGAATTGTTAGGGTGTTACTCATGATTGTTTGCTAACTTTTAATATGGACAGAAAGGTTTGCTATATGCTAGAGAATTTGCTTGCAGGAGGCTTAAGGAGGTTTGCTCATGGAGACTTATGTTGAACTGCTCCTTTCGAGGCTGATGGTTATCAGTTCTGTTGAAGGCTTACAGTCCCCTTAGGGACTTGTGTCTGGGATTGCTGACTCTTGTTGGGGCTCTGTGGACAGGAGGCTTACAGAAGTTACCAGCTCCATTGGCAGCTTATGAGCCAGTGTAGCATTCAGTGAGGCTAATTTACCCAGATCCAAGATCTAATCACAACAACAAAGCAGGTATCCCTGGTTTGTTGTCAGGGATTAGGAAAGTGGGCAGTCTTTCACACGGGGCATCCCCTAAGCTGTCTTTTTTACTGCCATACAGGAAAATGCTTATAGAGCTGGAGAGTTTAGACCAAACTCAGACTTTGGGCCAGATGCACTGAGGTGGGCCAAGGTGTCACCAGGACACTGAACAAAACTCTCACAGGGGGATCTGGGTAGACAGGCATCACTTACCTAGGGACAAATTGGTTGTAGCCATTTGAATGCCATGGATGTGAGCAGGCATCACGTTAAAATGGTTGGAGCCGGAAACTCAAGCCATCAATCACATGGAAACCATAGCAAACATGCCAGTTCAGGGAATGGAGTGGCCAGAAAACTGCTTCTGTAGCTTGTGGGACCAGAAAGCTAAGCTTTTAGTCAGAGCTCAATCCTGGGTTTTGGCACCATTTATGTTAGGCATGGGGCCACTAAAGGATTCCACATGAGACAGCATGTAGAAGAGTTAAAGCTTAAGGGGTTTATTGTTAGAAAGGAATAGATTGACAGAGAGCAAATGTACAGCAGGCAGGTGGGAGCCAGTGAAACCTGCTAGTGAAAGAGAAAGGAAAAATAGCTCCAACTTTCTTTCTGACAGCTTGTGATTTTAAAGGAAAACTGCACCAAGAGGGGTGGGGGTAATGTGTGGCCACAGGCATCACCAGCAGATATCAGGCTGGTGCAGATCATGAATTCATGCTCATGGTTATCTGGTCTGGCCTCTGGCGGGTGGGGTGTTGGCACATTTGTGCTCACTATCTTACTGTCACATCAGGTCCTGTCAGAAGAGCTGCTGAGAGAGAGAAACTGAAGGGGCCCCCGTGCCACAGAATCAATTTAGGATGTTAAGTTTTATTTTCTGATACCTGACAGAGAATTTCTGATATTCTTGCAAGCAGTGGGGACAACCAATTCAATGGACTGAGCTCTCAATCTTGGGGTTTGATCCTATGAAACTTATTCCTGCAAAGGAAAGGCTAAGCCTACTAATAGTTATGCCTAAGAATTACCCCCCAGAGAACTTCCTTTGTTGCTCAGATGTGGCCTCTCTCTCTAAGCCAACTCTGCAGGTGAACTCACTGCCCTCCCCCACTACATGGGACATGACTTCCAGGGGTGCAAATCTCCCTGGCAATGTTGGACAGAACTCCTGGAATGAGCTGGGACCCAGCATCTTGGGATTGAAAAAGCTTTCTTGACAAAAGGGAGGAAGAGAGAAATTAGATAAAATAAAGTTTTAGTGGCTGAGAGATTTCAAACAGAGTCAAGAGGTTATCTTGGAGGCTATTCTCATACATTATATAGATATCCTTTTTTAATTTATGGTGTATTGAAGTGTCTGCACAGAAGTACCTGAAACTATTGAGCTGTGTTCTAGTAGCCTTCATTCCTGAAGACAATTGTATAATGATATAGCTTTTACAATGTGACTGCGTGATTGTGAAAACCTTGTGTCTGATGCTCCTTTAATCCAGGGTATGGACAGATGAGTAAAAGAAAAATAAAGAAAAGTAAGTAAATAAATAATTGGGGTGGATTATGGGGTAAAAATAGATTGGGTAGATTGAAACACTGGTGGTCAATGAGAGGAAGGGGTAAGGAATACGAGATGTATGAGTTTTTTCTTTTTTCTTTTTATTTCCAGAAATGCAGTGATGCAAATATTCTAAAAGTGATCATGGTGATGAATACACTACTATATGCTGATATTTTGAGTCATTGATTGTATTCTAAGGATAGACTGTATGTGTGTGAAAACTTCTCAATAAAATTATTTTTTAAAAAAACCCTTAAAAAACAAAACAAAAAGAATCCCAAGAAAACCATATGGCCACCCCTTGAATAACCAGCAGCCAAATCATCATAAATAGCCAGTTACCTGCTGCTTCCTTTTTAGCAGAATCCCCTTGGTTGTGGCTGTCCCCTACTTCCTTACCAAATCTGTTTTGTGTTTTATTTTTCACTTTCATCAGTTTATTTCCATTCAGCAACCAAGCTATCCTGGCCCAATGGTACCATCTAGTCAATATTCCTAGCACATAGCAAGCATTTAAAACACATTAACTGAATCCAGCTCATCTTCCTTTTCTTCCAAATTAGCATTCTTTTCAGCTGGATGGGACCCATCCCTCCCTTAATCTAGATGTTGTTTTCTCTGACTCTCCAGGCCTAGACATATGAGTTAGGAGATAAAACATGCCCACTTTCAAAAATATTGTCTTACCTATCTAGATGTCACAGTAGAAAAGATCCTAGGCATTCATTTTTTAAAACCCACCTTAAGAAAAGTTAGACATTAAGCTGTTGCTCCTTGGCTCTGTGTGGAACAGATTGGCTCAGACATATATGCTCTCAGTAGATGCACGGTGAGTACTCCGCTCCCTCCAGAATCGGGAAACAGAGACCCACACAGGAAGTGTGGCTGGGCTTCATGCCAAGCCTGTGAAGGGTGGGGAAGGGACCAGCCAGGGCATCAGAGATCCCACGGCATTTGAGTAGCCTTTTTTTTTTTTTTTTTATCCAGTGCTTGTCCAGTTACTGCAGTCCTTTAACTGTTTTCCAGAGTTTTGAGAAAGATGTTTCTGCCAGTTTCCTGCTGGTTGTTCACAGCTTCTTGGGGGTATGGAGCCCTGAAATGTCCCGCTCCACAATCTTGATCAGGACTAGCCCTCTTCACTTAAATTTTTACCTTATTATATTTATATTTTTGTAAGCTGCCACAAATCTTTTGGAGAGGAAGACTGACATAAATCTATTATAATTTTTATTAATCCAAGGATTCATGTAGGTCAGTCTCAAAACAGTATTTATTACATTCAAGCATCATTGTGCAACGGCCAAAGAGGATTTTAAAAGAATTCCAAGCTTTACTTGTCATTTATGAAAATTTTGAACTAAATCTGAAGCTGGATGGCTCCAGGACTTTTCAGAGAATTCAAAACCTCAACCAAGGACTGGTGCTATGAGGATTCTTGACTCTGTCTCAGGAAAGAATTCAAGGACTAGTCAGTGTATACAGCCAAAGAATCCAAAAACTAGCCAGTGTGTACAGCTCAAAACTTTAATGTGCCAAAGAAGAGTGGGGGCTATTCTCCAAAGGAGGAGGAACAGTTTGGGGGGATCCTTGCATTATAAAGACTCAGCAGGGCTCTTCCTCCTCTAGCTATGCTAGTAAGGGATTGATGAGCTGCCCTTTTCATTGCTTCTTTTCAGGTGCTGCCCTGAGTGAGGTGTGTGTGGGTCTAGGTAGGTGTGTAGGCATACCAAAAGGATTTTAGGGTCACTTTCCCCTCCCTCTCTTCCCTATCTAACATGCCTCAAATCCACAATTATTGTACACTCAGAAATTCATTGTCTCACAATTCTGGAGGCCAGGAGTCCAAAATCAAGGTGTCACAGGGCATCTATGCTCCCTCTCAAGTCTATAGGGAAGAATCTGTTTCCTGCTTCTCTCCTGGCTTCTGGCTGTGGCTTTCCAGCCACTCATGACATTGTCCCCTCTGTTTCTATCTGTCTGTGTCCAAATTTCCACTTTTTTAAAGGGCACCAGACATATTGGATTAGGAAACTCTAATCTACTTTGGCTTTGTCTTCAAAGACCCTGTTTCCAAATAAGGTCACATACATGGAACCAGGGGTTGGGATTTGAACATTTTTGGGGGGGGGGGTGCGGAATACAATTCAATCTAAAATGAAACTTCCTAGATTATGGCATAAATGTGATTTGAGCTGAGGTCTGCCTCCAAGCAAAGCCCATGTTCTTTGCTTTACATATGTTGCCTCCTACCATGTTAGAAATATCACCTGATTGCCTGAATGTGTATGAGGTTATAGTTTAGGTGAGACTGGTCAATTGTATGTCCTATTCAATTCTTAAACTTAGGAGATGAAGACAAAGGTGGGGATGGATGGGTGAGAGAATAGACCTCAGGTGATGGATTAATATGAGGATAGCAAACAATCTTGCTACAGGGCATTTAAGGTAAATGAGGAGATAGTGTACCAAATTGGAGAGCACAAGCTATCTAAGGGAGACAGGGTTGGTGGAATATGACACCCTGTTGTCAGATAGCTCCATTTGTTTAGAAAAGCCAGAAATCTGGATTTTATTTTTCTCTGTGAAGTTCTCCATTTTTATTATCGAGAACTACTATGAATTGAATTGTGACCCCCCCAAAAGACATGTTTAAGTCCTAACAGCCAATCCTGTGAATATGACCTTATTTGGAAATAAGGTCTTTAAAGGTATTATTAGTTAAGATGGAGCCAAACTGGTCTAGGATGAGCCCTATACCACTATAACTTTAGCCTTTTAAGAAGGGGAGAATTGACACAGACAGATAGACAGAGGGAAGAGCACCATATGACAACTGAGCAGAGAAGCCATGAATTGCCAGCAAGCCATCACCAGAAGCCAGGAGAGAGACATGGAATAGATTCTTCTCTATAGACTTCAGGGGAACGTGGCCCTGCCAACAACTTGATTTCAGACTTCTGGCCTCTAGAATTGTGAGATCTGTTGTTTGAAGCCACCCAGTTTGTGGTACTTCACTATGACAAACCTAGCAAATGAAGACAGACATTAATAAACAAATTTGTAAATACTATGCAGACTAAGTAAGCCTGTGAGGTAGATTGGGTCCAGTTTTGAAGCCACTGGCTCAGCATCTGTAAAGACAATTTGTCTTCAGGAACTAAATCCTTAGCCCTGTTGATTCTAGGCAGATCCAAACCCCAAGTCAAGAGGAAATCCTCTGGGACCAAAGCTAGGAAAGGGGCAGGGCTTAGATAGGGGTGCTCTCCATCTCCCTTCCCCAGCTTTTTGCACTGGGCCCAGGACTCAACATTCCATGATGAATATTTTCTTGGGTTCTGTTTCATGGGGTTAAAAGAGTATGGAGTGTCTCACCACAACCCTTCTTTTCTAGGAAAATAAATGGCCAGTTCCCTGGAGTTAGGGATTTTTTATGCAATGACTTTCCTCTACTAAATTTATTGCAGCAGCTTTGTGAGAGATTTGTAGTAAGTAGTGTTCTGGCTGTAGGTCTTAAATCCTCAATGCCACAGTCATAACTCTCCAGGAAGGAAATGATAGAAGATCACAGTAGCTAATATTGCATTATGATGATACTGTCTCCACAGAAATGATTGCAGTCTTGCTGTGCTGTCTTACTTAGGGAACTCAAGTTCTTCAACTGAGCTTGAGATATCTCTCCTGGTGGTGCTTTGTGAGAGGAGGGGAAGAGAGCAAACATTCACTGAGTGCCTACCACTTCCCTTTCACACATAGGGAGACAATTATTCAAGCAATTGCATACTTTTCCCAAGTTCTCCAGCTTTAAAACCTCTGATTCCAAAGCAGAACTTGTCCACCATGCCACCTGAAACATATTCTTATTTCAGATATATCAGAGAATGTCTGATGAAACAAAGTTGATGGGAATAAACAGCAAGATATTTTTTATCATTTTAGGCTTAGCATTAATCTGTTTCACTGTTAGACTTGGTCTCCAGTCTACAGGAAGTAGAGGAGACAGAGAAACAGTTTAAATGATACCATGAGGAAATAAACAGACAAACCCAGACTGTGGAATAATTGGCCTGATCTCTTCAAAAAGTCAGTGTCCTGGGGAAGAAAAAATTGGAGTACTGTTTGGATTAAAAGAGAGTGAAAAGTGGTGTTTATGGCAGCATTATTTGAGATTCACAATGGATAGAGGTGGCCTAAGGGCACAAAGACTGAGAAATGGAAGCAGGAACTGTGTGTGGTATATACATACAATGGGCTATTGAGTGGTTGCAAGAAGGAATGCAGTTGTGAGGCCTGCCACTAGGTGAATGAAACTTAAGGACAGTATGTTGAATGAAATGTCAGAAACAAAAAGACAAATAATATCATGCCTTACTTATATGGACTAACTATAATAACCAAACTTGGAGAATTGAAGTCGAGAGCATGGGTTATCAGGTTGGGGTCTATTTTAAAGAGTCCTAGATTATAAGCTTTTACAGCAGTCATATATATTCAGGAGTTGTAACTGTTATTTCTAAATTCTGATATTCTTAGTGTGAGATTTTGTTGGTTTGCACAGGTTAGTGTGATGCCCCAATATATCCCAGAGTAATGTGTGTAGAGAATAAAAAATTATTTGTAAAGTCCCCTTGGAGGAATGGGGAGAAAGGAGGAAATATTAAACTTACCCATTTGGAGAATTTCTGATATTCTTGCAAGCAGTGGGAACAACCAATTCAATGGACTGAGGCCTCGATCCTGGGGTTCATCCTTATGAAACCTACTCCTACAAAGGATAGGCTAAGCCTACTAATAATTATGCCTAAGAATCACCCCCAGAGAACCTCCTTTGTTGCTCAGATATGGCCTCTCTCTCTAAGCTAACTTTACAGGTGAATCCACTGCCCTCCCCCCTATATAGAACATGATTCCTAGGGGTGTAAAGGCAATGTGGGACAGAGCTCCTGGGATGAGCCAGGGCCCAGCATCAGGGGATTGAGAAAGGTTTCTTGACCAAAAGGAAGAAGAGAAAAATGAGACAAAATAAAGTTTCAGTGACTGAGAGATTTCAGAGTTTAGAGGTTATCCTGAAGATTATTCTTATGCATTATGTAGATATCCCTTTTTAGTTTATGGTATATTGGAGTGGCTGCAGGGAAGTACCTGAAACTGTTGAGCTGTGTCCCAGTAGCCCTGACTTTTGAAGATGATTGTATAACTATATAGCTTTTACAGTGTGACTGTGTGATTATTGTAAGGCCTGGCCCAGTAGCCTCTGGCCGGAAGGCCCCCACCCGAACTAAAACCCGTGAACAACTGGGCATACAGCTGTTCAAACTCAGCCAATCAGGACCTGCCCTGACAAACAAAGCGCACCCCTCCCCCCTCCACTGCACACAGCCCGTAGCTATGCCCCCGGCCCTAAAGCAAGCAAAACTCCTAACCTACCACAGGAGGCCCCGTAGGCATTGTCAGCACCCCCACTAGCTAGCCTACATCTAGCCCCCCAAC